>JABUQX010059947.1:7500-12500 GCA_015478945.1 Trachelipus rathkii | reverse complement strand
TTTTGGCCTTGACCTTGCCATAACCATGGGTAAATTTGGCCCCACGGTAATTTTTGGCTACAATTTAGGGGCTTAGCCCGTTTTTGATGTCTTTACCTTGTTTGACCATGATATTTCGGCTTTAACCTTGCCATATACCATGGGTCAATTTTGGCCCAGGCTAATTTTTTGGCTCTTTCGTTAGGGCTTAGCCCTGTTTTGATGTCTTACCTTGTTTGGCCATGATATTTCAGCCTTGGCCTTGCCATATACCATGGTCAATTTTGCCCACGCCCATTTTTTGACCACTCGTGTCCCCCCGTCACATATTTCGTTCCCAATCAACGTAAGGAGTATCTAGTGATTGTTCTATTGTGTCTATGATTAATTCTATGAGTGCCGGTGAGTGCCCAGAATGAGTGAAACAAGTGAGTGCCAATGAGTGCCAATGAGTGCCAAGTGAGTGCCACATAGTGCCAAATGAGTGCCACATAGTGCCAACTGAGTGCCACTTTTTTCAAGCCTTTTCTAGCCTCTCCTGAGCCTAGAATAGCCCTAATATATGGGTGTCTACCCCTAGGTTATAAGGGATGAGGAATCGATTGGTGTATATTACAAGTCTAGGATGCTTCCTACTATGAGTCAGTCTTTTTCTAACACCTTATAGCCTAAATAATAGTTTTTTTTTATAATCTTATATATATATATATATATATATAATATATTATATATATATATATTATATATATATATATATTACTTGCACAACACACCTACACACATACACTATGAACTTATACACACATTCACTATGACACTTATACACCTATGACACTTATAAGCACTTACACTCACACACAACACACACAACAGATAACTTTGTATTCTACGGTATAATTTTGATGCCTCAGCATTAAATGCCTCAACTTTGAATGCCTCAACTTTGATGGCTCAGCATTGATGCCTCAACTTGAAGGTTATCTTTGATGACTGTCATCTTTGATACCATCTATATTAATGATTCATCTTTGATGAAATCAACTTTGATGGCCTTTTCCACCCCACATCATAGAACAGAGGTAATATTGAATGTCTTCCCCCTAGAAGTATAAGCGTAACCAATCGGGCGCCGCATGCCGCCCTCCGCGCGAGAGGCTGACAAACCCGACCCGCAGGTGCGACCCGCCGCTTCCCCCCCGCTGCGTTCCCGCCCGCCGCGTGCGCCCGTAGGCGCAAATATTTCCACGTACCCGCCCGCCGCGAGCGCCCGCAGGCGCCATATTTCCGCGTTCCCGCCCGCCGCGTGCGCCCGCAGGTGCGACCCGCCGCGCGAATGAAAAATATATATATACTATAAGTCATTCATTTTATTTCATACTTAAACATTTTTTATTAAAATTTCTTTTCAAATTTACTATGAGTCATTCATTTTTATTTCATACTTAAACATTTTTTATTAAAAACTTTTCGCGAACGTTAAAAACTGTAACTACATTACAGACCTATATTTAACACATATATTTATTAACATTATATTTTACTTAATACTTTTTACTTAATACTTTTTAATTTTAAATTTTTTAAAAATTGTATGTAATAAGAAAAAAAACCAGAGTTTCTGATATATAA
Source organism: Trachelipus rathkii (assembly GCA_015478945.1). Lineage (NCBI taxonomy): Eukaryota > Metazoa > Arthropoda > Malacostraca > Isopoda > Trachelipodidae > Trachelipus > Trachelipus rathkii. Next base: position 10,892 of record JABUQX010059947.1, on the reverse strand, counting down.
ACATTTTATTTTTACTAAAAATATTTTTAAATTTTTAAAAACATTAACATTACATACCTAAAGCAGTAAATCAGTAAATTCAATAGAGGTGTACCTAACACCAAGGGGGATTAGTATTGGCTTTTGTTTTACTGCTTTACTGCTTTAACATCATGTTTTACTGCTTTACTCATGTTTTACTGCTTTAACTCATATGTTTTACTGCTTTAACTCATATATTTATTAACATTACATACCTTAAAGCAGTAAATCAGTAAATCAATAGAGGTGTTACATAGCAACAAGGGGTTAGTATGCTTTTGTTTTACTGTTTTACTGCTTTAACTCAATGTTTTAACTGCTTTAACTCATGTTTAACTGCTTTAACTCATATGTTTTACTGCTTTAACTCATATATTTATTAACATTACATACCTTAAAGCAGTAAATCAGTAAATCAAAAGAGGTGTGACCTAACACCAAGGGGGGATTAATATGCTTTTGTTTTACTGCTTTACTGCTTTAACTTATGTTTTACTGCTTTAACTCATGTTTTACTGCTTTAACTCATATGTTTTACTGCTTTACTGCTTTAACTCATATGTTTTACTGCTTTAACTCATATGCTTTACTGCTTTAACACAATCATATATTAATTAACATTACATACCTTAAAGCAGTAAATCATAAATCAATAGAGGTTACCTAACACCTAGGGGAATAATATGCTTTTGTTTTACTGCTTTAACTGCTTTAACTCATGTTTTACTGCTTTAAACTCATGTTTTACTTGCTTTAACTCATATGTTTAACTGCTTTAACTCATATATTATTAATTTTACATACCTTTAAAGCAGTAAATCAGTAAATCATAGGGTGTGACCTAACACCAGGGGGATTAGTGATGCTTTTGTTTTACTGCTTTAAACTGCTTTAAAAACTTGTGTTTTACATGCTTTAACTCATGTTTACTGCTTTAACTTATATGTTTAACTGCTTTAACTCATGCTTACTGCTTTAACTCATGTTTTCCTGCTTTAACTTATATTGCTTTACTGCTTTAACATCCAATAAAATATTTAAAAGTAAAATTTAAATACTTTTTATTATTATATATTATTTTAATTTTATTATTATTATTTTTTTATTTTATTATTTTTATTATTATTATTTTATATTTTTATTTTATTTATTTTTATTTTAATTATTATTTTTATTTTAATTTTATTATTTTTATTTATTTTTATTATTATTTTTATTATTTTTATTTTTATTATTATACTTAGTGTTATTTTTACTTCATTCCTATTTTATTATTATTTAGAACATACACCACAACACACACACACACCACCACACACACACACACACACACAAACACACACACACTTACACTTATACCCACATTCATATGACACCTACATTTACCCATAGACACTTACATTACACTTACACTCACACAAGAATTTCTTACACTCACATCAGATTTTACTTACAGTCACCAACACAGATGTTACTTACACACACAGATTTACTGTACACACACAGATTTACTTACACTACACTAGATTACTTACATCTCACACACAGAATTTAACTTTACACACACACACCACAACACTTATTCAGCACACCACTTACTACATATTAACGTATAATTTTATTAAAACATTTTATGTTTTTAAATTTTAAACACGTACATTTATATTAATCATTAAATATAACTAAATTATTTCAAAGTTTCTTAAAACTTCTATAATAAATCAATCATTATCTTTGATCAAAGAATTTATTATTAACTATTAATACTTTTTGTTTATAAATTTTATAACTATCAAATTTTTAAAATTACTTTTACTAAAATTTTATGAAAATTTTATTAAACATATATTTACGTACCTTAAAGCAATAAATCAGTAAAAATCAGTAAGGTCAGCCCTAGCGCCCCTCTACACCAAGCTATGTCACGTTTTGTTCTATTGACTTACTGCTTTACATCATCTTTAGCCATGAAATAAGTATAAAAATAACAAAATAAGTTCTTCTCTGCTAACATAACATGTATTTTATTAAAATTATTTCTAAGTTTTTTATTTAAAAATAACAAATATTCACTTACATTTATATTATTCGCTCGATGTTAAATAAAAATATTTCAAAGTTTTTTAAATAATTCGGATTTCTTATTTTATTATTATTTATCTATGTACATTGACAATCAATCACGAGAAAACAACAACCCGCATTCCTTACAGATACGAAACTGACCTCATCTCTGTAAAATGTGTTGAAATAACTACTTTAGGCCTAAATTTAGGATAATCCTTTTGTATCCGGGGCGATTTAGGCCTAATTCAGGTCAAAATAGTATTCAAACTGACCTGTTTCTGTAAAATGTGGTGCATAACTACGTTAGGCCTAAATTTAGGCTAATTTAGGATAAGCCTTTTTGCATACCCCAGGCTGATTTAAGCCTATACCAGGTAAAAGGTAAATTCCAGTATATGACAAGAAATCGAGAATCAATGTATTAATTCATTTTAATAAATGATATTTCACTGAAAACATGCTGGAGTCGGTAAGATCCTTTAAACAGGTAAGAAGGAAATGTTTTACTTACTTGTGATTGGTCGGAGTAATTCCTTATCTCTATATGACCGCTCATGTGATTGGTCGAGAATTTTTTTTTTATCGCTTTTTGGTCTTAGGTATGTAAAACATTTTTTTCAATGTTCCTGAACCTGGGGTTTCGGTTTATTTACCCATGAACGCTAGTGAGTGAAAAAATATATGATAAAAGGGTAAAAAAGTAACCTAAAATATGGAAAAATGGGGTAATAAGAAGGGCCTGAAAAATATAAAAATGTTAAAAAAAAACCTGAAATATAGAAAAAAAGGTTAAAAAGTGCTTGAATATAAGAATTTTAAAAAAAAAAGGCCTAAGAAGGTAGAATGAGTACCGGCCATGGCGTGTATTACCCCATCTGGTTAGTTGTAGGGTGGGGTAAGACTCGAATGCCGGTTTATGTAACCTTTTAGATTACATTGATATGTAGCCTAATAAATACGGCCATGTGAATGTGTACAACCAACTAACAGCTTTCATATGGAGGTTATGTCATAACCAGTAATTATGGGTAATAAAGTGTAGTGAAACGCATAACTTCAGAGTGGGTTTTGTTTAGTCAGAGCCATACATTTGAAACATGCCACGTGACCAGTATACGGAGGACGAAAAGCTTGCATGTTGGAAGGTGTACATGTATGCAAAACAGGAATGTCGCAGAGCTGCTGCAGAATATGGACAAAGTTATCCACATCGACGACCGCCGAGCCACATGGCATTTCATAGAGTTTACAGACGGTTTTAAGGTACAGGGTCGATAGTTCAACCCCTTCATCACATACGGGAG
>JABUQX010059947.1:0-2500 GCA_015478945.1 Trachelipus rathkii | reverse complement strand
TTTGAAAGACAGGCAATTTTGAGCTTTAACTCCTCTCAGCCTAGAGGCGAATTTAGAATATTTTGGGGTCTTCGGTGGTATGTCTTTTGATTCACCCAAAAATTTTTGTAGGTCTCTTTTTCATCACAGAGACTTTATTTTTTATTTTTTTTTGTTGTTGTTGTTGTTATTGTTTCTTGGCTCGCATGTTTAATATTGTTCTTGCCCTAATTTTTAAGTTAAGCCTACTTCGATGAGTAACAGGCTATAACGTTTGGGACCGTGAGTCTTCAAATCGAGAATTTGACTTTTCTCTTCTTGAGTTTCACATTTTTAGAGAAAGCTTTTTCTTACGTGCTTTTGGTGGATCTCAATGGTGGGGAGTTTTCTTTCTCTACCCCTCCCCCATATAATAGCAGGACAAAGCTTTCTTGTATCGGAATTTGTGGAAAGATGTTTTTTTTTTTTTTTTTTTTTTTTTTTGAAAACTCATGGTGATTTTCGAAGAAAGAACTATCAACTGGGTATCGACTTTTGTTAATTTCTTTTTATAACCAGAAACTTTCTTCACGCTACCACTTACGTTGTTAGCATTAATAATATAGACCCTCAAGACTTACTTCTTTTTAATAACTTATTAAAAAAATTTCTTCACTTGAGTAATTAATATTGTCCACTTTCATTATCACTGTATTTATTATTATTATTATTATTATTATTATCATTATCTGGCCCTTTTTATCAGACAGGTTGGTATTTGCAAGTCACGAATAGGGGGCATCACATATATGTAGCGCGAGTAGATGAGGTCATTAATTAATTAAACATAGAATTAAATCCCTCACCCCCTCGGGTACAATAATTAATAAGGTGGAAGGTGTATAAACAAATAGTTGATGTTATTTTCTTTATTAACATTCTTTTATTATAGTTTGATCGCAGATCATAATAGATAATTTTTATTTTGTATAATAAATAAGGATTTTGTCATTGACAGTTCAAGCACATTTTCGTGAGCGCTTGCATCCAAATATTATATACTTTTTTATTTTCGAACAGTTTGCAAAGTGGGGCATATAATAGAATGCCATGTTCTTTACTAGATCTCTTTCACCGTTCTTTCTAATTTTTATCTTTATTATTTTCACTGGTGGTGAATCAACTTAGCGTATCAAATGACACTTAAAAAAGATCTTATTATAAGAACATTAATTATAGTATAACACCTTTAATTTTATTACAAAAATAATATATTTTGTGTGCCCGGGCAACGCCCGGGACACATCTTTATGGCATTGATCTCGGCTGCCTAACTGCCGTCTTCCCTCGTGTTGGCGTCAGATATTGCCGGTCAGGGAAAAGACTCTTATTGGCTGTTTCAATTTTAAATAACATACAAAAAGGAATAAACATAGTTATGTGCGTGATCTTATAAGATGTAAGCAAATTTACCGTACATAATAATACACTTAACGTTTGGAGCTTTGTTTCTCCTCTCATAATAATAGCTTTACAATTACAATAAAGATTATAAAAGTCATTGTTTATAGTACGGTAGCCCGACATATATAATATATATATATAAATATATATATTATATATATATATATTATAATATATATATATATAATAAAAAAATATATTATATATATATATATTATATAATATGTGTAGGTGTGTGTGTTGTGTGTGTGTGTGTGTGTGTGTGTGTGTGTGTAAGATGTGAAAACTTCGAGAGTATACAATTTTACTCAAGGACACATACACATACACCACAGACACAAACTCTCTCTCTCTCTCTCTCTCTCTCTTCTCTCTCTCTCTCTCTCTCTCCTCTCTCTCCGTCTCCCTCTCCCTTTCCCTCTCCCTCTCTCTCTTTCTCTCTCTCTCTCTCTCTCTCAGTCTCTCTCTCTCTCGTCTCTCAACCACACACACACCATTATACACACACACAACACATTTTGTGACACATATATATATATATTATATATATTATAATATATATATTATATATATATATATATACTATATTAATATATATATATATATATATTAGTATTATATATAATATATATATATATATATATATAGTATATATATAGTATATATATATATATATTATATATATATATATATAATATATATATATATATATATATATATATAATATAATAACTAATATAATAATAATAATAATAATAATAATAATAATAATAATAATAATAATATAATAATAATTAAGAATAATAATAATAATAATAATAATAATAATATATAATAATAATAATATAATAAGAAATAAAAATAATAATAATAATAATAATAAATAAAGACCAATTCTCTTGAACATTGGGGATGGCAATTAAAAATCTTTGAGAGTTTTTGTTTTAATTTTATTCAAAAACTATTATTTTGTGAAATCGGAATTACTGAATTGTTCTGGATAAAGATATGATGAGATTTGTCGACCGTTTCGGGAAACAAGTTAATTCCCAATCTTCAGGGCAAAACATGGGCAATA
>JABUQX010059946.1:0-5000 GCA_015478945.1 Trachelipus rathkii | reverse complement strand
ACAACGTGAGATGAAATAAACAAATAAATAAATAAATATATATATATATATATATATATATATATATATATATATATATATATATATATATATATATATATATATATATATATATATATTATATATATATATATATATATATATATATATATATATCTTCCAGATATTTGAAGTAATACAGTGAGAAAAAAGAAAATTCAAAATGGCAGCCATCCAAAGCCTCTGTCTCAACTTCGATCTAGCCTCAATCATGAAGCTTTTGGCGGTGAGCATAAAATTTATTTAAAATATCCATAAAAATATTTTATTTCGTTCTGAATCAGTGATGATTTAATTACTTAATGTTACTGCTGGTTATATGCTGTAAAATATTTGAAGTAATGAATTTATTAAAATGGAATTTACTTGAATGTTCCAGATCAGACCATTCCATTCGATAATGCCTGAGGGTAGCCGAGTAGGAGGAAGTTATGATGGAAACGCCGGTGATCAAGCGACTGATGATGAGCGAATGCCCCGTCGTCGTATTTTAACTGCTTGTAGACGCTCACCTGAAAGAGGTGATTCATCTAGTGCTAGCGATGATGATAATGACGATCTCATTGAGGCTGTGGTGAAGTACGAAGCTGCAGAAGCTGAAAGACATGGAGGTGGAGAGAAATATGGCCCTACACCTGGGGACAAGGTAGGCTTCTATGCACGTAAACTTACATACCTGGTTACATTACATATATATATAATATTAATATATATATATATATATATAATATATATATATATATATATATATATATATATATATAATATATATATATATTATATATATATATATATATATATATATATATATATGCGTCACTTTCACAGAGCTACAGTCCCAAACGTCCTTACGAAATACTTTCCGACGACGACGATTCCGAACTCGTTAAAGCGGTAATGGACGCCGAGAGGGTTTCAGTTATGAGACATGATGACTTCAGTGATGATGACGAAGATGGTCTCGTGGATCTCGGCTTTATGAAGAGAACTCACAGCAACGGTCCTGTGTAAGGGTTGCCCAACTCCACCGAGCAGATTTGGTGTGAGTTTCTATACACTGTTTTATTTCACACACAGTAATAATATATATATATAGTATAATATATATATATATATATAGTATAACTATATATATTATAATATTATATTTATATATATAATATATATAATATATATATATATATATATATATATATATATATATATATATATATATATATATATATATATATATATATATATATCGTCTCTTTACAGCGTGTAGAGCTCCGAAATACCCTAGACAGACTTATTAATGAAAATAATAATGCTGAAGGCGATGATATTTTTCTTGCTGCAGTCTTGGATCTGGAAAGAAAATTAGGTATGAATCGCGAGATGTCTACCACCCTCATGGAATCAAAAGGCAAGGTAAGACTACATTGACACTTGAATTATTATAGCCATCGAACTATGACTGTATTATTAATGTAAGGTTGTAATATTAATGTAAGGATGTAATATTAAAGCGAAATTTCACACACACACACACACACACACACACACATTCACACACTCCACACACACACACACTCACACACTCACACACCACACTCAAACGCCCACACATATGCAACTTAATATATATTTTAGATATCCATAGAGGCATAATACTATATATATGATATACTATATATATATATATATATATATATATATATATATATATATATATATATATAATAATATAATATATATAGATATACTATAATATATATAAGATATATTAGTATATTATATATAGTATAACACATCCCCGCTTTACAGATGCTGTCGAGGTGAGGGTACATGGCTCAGCATGCCTGAAAATCTCTAAGAGCCCCCGTCACGTATACGATTAGCTTGTGGTGCTACAGGTCTCCCCGCGTAAACGACGCGCAGTTTTGATGTAGAAGGTTAGCCCCACCCCTAGTGAAGCTTGGTGCTTTAGTGGAGACCTCGATATGTGTTAGAGATGCATCATGTTCAATCCACCCCGACCCCTCCCCGCATCTGACGAGGTATTCCCCCAAAGACCTCTTCGTAAGCATTCGTAGTTTTATTCCGTGTGTTAATATTGATTATCATCCATTATTATTTATTAATAGATATATTATTATTATTATTATTATTACTACTGTTATATTTGTTAGAGCTTATTATATTATTTATACCTACTGTTATTATTGCTAGAGCTTTATTATTATATTATTATTATTTATTGATTATTTATTATTATATTATGTATTATTATATTATTATTATTATTATTATTATTATTATTAAAGAGAGCGAGAAGGTTCTCTCTCTCTCTCTCTCTCTTTTTGTGCCCTACAGAGTGTGAGGACCTCCGAGCCTATAAAAAGTAACCGCGCAGGTCGAGCTGTTGATGATGGAGCTGTAGCTGGGCCATCCAGTGAACCTGAACCTCTCCCATTCACTGCAGATTTGCTTAATGTCACTAGCATCGCATCTACGAGGAATTCGGGTATAATCGACACACACCGCTACAGGGTCAGAATTGACGAGCAGGGTGTGTTCAGAGAAGGTCGGGATATTAATGATACATTCTTAGGCGTAATACAAAGTGTCATAGCATTCCTGCGCCGTGAAGTAACCAAGCAAACAATATGGGCGCGGAGGTTCACTTTCCAAGTCCCAATAACCAATGAATATTTCGTCGTATCCCCCTACGAGATGATGAGTACTGAAAATCTAGCCAGATATCTAGCTGACCGTTTGTTAAAGGCCTTCCAGTCGGGTGATAAGGCACTGTTTAACCAGTTCGACGTTGAGGTGCAAGTATTGCGTAAACCCTCAGGTAATGGACCTATAGTCCCTTCATCAGTAAACTTTATAAGTGACCGCATTAATAAAGTCCAAACCCGTACAAGCGATGAAGACAGAAACGCTAAAAGCAGTATCGGATGCGGATACAGAGCCATTGCTGCTTGTCATAAGCTCCACACTCTTCCGCCCCCTGTTCCTGGTGTCGACTATACCCCCACCATAAGTAATTTTACTCCTGGATCACTAGATACACTAGGAAAGGATATTGCGCTCAAGTGTAGATTGGAATATAAAGATCCTATGATCCCTGAACATTTTGCGAAAATAGAAAAATATTTGAAATGCAGGATATTCGTCTTCGCTAATACTGTACAACACCTCCTCGAGATTGTTTTTAAACCGCATGAACTGGATAGAAGTCTACCCTTATATATAATAGGGTATGATAAAGTGAATACCCACTACTACTACCCGTTCCCGAAAGACACCATCAAACTCGCTATAGGCAGTGTGGATGCCACATTAATTAAAGGCTCCATTCTCTGTAATCTTTGCTATAGCTTCACTGACCATATAACTAAACATTTAAACGACGAATGCACCGAGTATAGATGCACCCAGTGTTTAACCTACGAGTGTAAAGGGAAACCGGGTGCTAATGCAGCACTTCAGCATTGCAATACCTGTAACAGGGACTTCTAAAATGATGAATGTCTCAAGCTCCATGAGGGACGTACTTGCAAGAAACTCAGAGTGTGCCCCCTATGCGATGAGATAATGATGGCTGACAAGAAAGGAAATCATAGGCATGATTGTACACATATCCACTGCGGTGTATGCGGTGAAAAGTATGAAGCCAACGGTACTAAACATGAATGTTACATGAAGAAGATTAAGATTCCCGCTGCTGCGACATTGAAGAAGAAGCAGGTCTACACCTTCTACTATGATATTGAAACATACAACAATAATCAGCGCATAGATGGAAATAATCGTACTGTTACTGATATGCTACCCTACCTGTCTAGGGAGCAAGATCTCCCTGAGTGTGGAGAGAAAGATCTCCCTGAGTGTGGGGGAGAAAAAGCGGATGGAGGTGTTTAATCTGGATATAGAAGCTGAAGGAGATCATCAGAGATGTCCTGTAGATCAGTTCATCAATTATCTCTTCAAGTCTCTGAGTCACACAAGAAAGCTACAATAGTAGTTGCTGCACACAATGTGGGAAGTTTGATACACAGTTCGTGTATAGCAAGCTGCTAGCCCTCCTGGAAGCTTCCCAACCACTCACTCTTCCAACCCTGTAAGCGAGCACCAAATCAAAACGCTAACGCTAAGCGTACATTTATTCAAGACACCCTACTTTATGCCTTCCGACTAAAGAACCTACTGAATGCATGATCTTGAAGTAATGTTGATTAAGGGGTTCCTTCCCTTACAGATCCTAACCTGCGTGATACCTTGATTATAAGAGACAGAATCCCTGAAAGAGAAATGTTTGAAGTAGACCGCATGAGCGACATCGATAAAATGTACTTGAAAAATGTATTATAAGACTTAACAACCAAAGTATGATATCAAAGCTGAAGCATCGCATACTGTTCCCAAGTGAACATCTTTTACCCCTAGTTTTGAAATTCAGAGAGTATCCTACCGCGATTATAAAATTGTTGTCTTGATGAATGTGCTACCATAGCATCCCTCTGTTTTACGATCTTTAAGATGTGTTCATGCCTAGAGACATTCGCTGGCCCATATAGCCATCCGATGAGAATACCTTCATGATTAACATGGACCTAAAGCCTTATGGAGTTGTACACGGGGCGACGTATTGAGCATGCCAGGAATGGAGGAGAGCGTAAATTCAAGATAAAGAATAGATTCCTCAAACCCGATGGCTATCTGGAGATACCTGCTGAAGAATACATCCCTATTAACGGTGACGTTTTCGTTACTCAAAAACATATTAACATCAATGAACAGATGATTAAGCTGAATCATAGCGTGGCCAGCCAAACCGAAAACCCCTATGAAAAAAGTGGCTCCGTCTTCCAGCTGTGTTTGGCACGGACATCAGCATGTGATAGGCTCTGGCTAAGATTGGTCTGTCTCAGCCTGATCGTTACACGGCAACCATGCAGCAATCTCTCCCC
>JABUQX010059945.1:0-12500 GCA_015478945.1 Trachelipus rathkii | reverse complement strand
GGTACCTATCGCATGTTTGGGGTGCTCATACATACAACCCTTCAGAAAAAGAAGGTAGATTCTATGACTTTTGGCGACTATTCAACTCTTTTGTTCTTACTATCTCTCTCTAACCTTTTTTCTTCCCCATGAATGTTGCAATTAATTCTCTCTATCATCGGTTTACAAATGAACGTTTGCTCCTTTGAAATTCGCTACTAGACACACCACCTCATTATGGAGATATTGTGCGATTCCCCTTTCCACTCCAGCATATATATACTTATATATATTATATATATATAATATATATATATATATATATATATATATACTATATATTATATTATATATATATATATATTATATATATATTTTCCTTCCACTCAGATATATATATATATATATCTAATATATATATATATATATATAATATATATATATATATATATATATATATATATATATTATATATTTATATATATATATATATATATATATATATATATATATATATATTATATATATATATATATATATATATATATTATATATATATATATATAATATATATATATATATATATATATATATCAATAGTATATATATATATATATTATATATATATACATAATATATATATATATTATATAATTAATATATATATATATATATATATATATATATATATATATATATATTATATACCATATATATATATATATATAATATATATATATAATAATAATATATATATATATATATATATATATATATATCGTAATTGCCTCACAATTACTCTTTACTTCGAATGCATACCATATTTGGTAAGCTATGCATTTATGAAAATTAGAATGCGTCATACTTTAAGAATCCTTTCGCTTGCAAGCCAACGCAATACTTACAGGTATGGCCTTGTAAATGAGATGAACGCTGGTCGTTTCCTCTCGGTTACAAGAAGCCGCGTCAGTTCCCTGTGACTAGTCAAACTATCGTGATGTGTTGGTGATTGTGATATGGATGTAAATCTATAGAGCACTATGCTTCATATATATATATATATATATATATATATATATATATATATATATATATATATATATATATATATATATATATATATATATATATATACCTACTATTTTTCGTGTGTGTGAGATAGTTTGCATAGTCATAGTAATAAAGTGCTTAGTAAATCTCAATTCGTAGCTATGCTCGAATTCACCATTTATATATATATACTATATTATAATATATATATATATATATATATATAATACTATATATATTATATATATATATATATATAATATATATATATATTATATATATATATAATTAGTTTATATATATATATATATATATATTATATATATTATATATATATAGTATATATATATATATATTATATATTATAATATATATATATATATATAATATATTATATATATATACTACAGTTATATATATATATACATACTATTATAATAATTATAATGGCCATAAATTATATATACGTATGTATTAGTTCTAAACTTTATTTAATTAATTTTTAAATTTTATTTTTCCTAATGCTGGATGTAAGTCTCTCGAAGCCATTAGAGATGAGAGAATTCCACTTTGTGTAAAGAAAGAATTTTTGTATAAGTAGAGGTAAGAAACATGTGTAATCAAATTAATTATAGTAAAGAGTATAAAAAATAATCTACTATTCATAACACGTTTTAAATTATAAAGAGTAAAATGAAACCTTTATTGTACAAAATATAAATGCATGTAAATGTTAATTACAAAAGAATCATTATGTAATCATCTTCAGAACTGCTACATATGGAAGATATATAAAAGTGTTCAATTAATTGTATGATTAATGAGTTTTATATTATTCCTATTATATGTTTCTAATTTTTTATATAATGTTTTTTTAGGCGATTTTTACTGAGTCTGATTAATGGTTAGAAGTCCACCAGTGTGGCAAAATAAAACTTTGCTGTAGAAGACTCCTTATTTGCCCTGTGTGCCGAGTCAATTAACAATTGGAGAAAATTTCCATATTGGCAGCCTGATGCCAAGGATTTCCCGTTCCGTTACTTCCGAGATGCAATATAGTCAGATGATGTTTCAAGGGTCCGAACCCCGGACCGACGCCCCACGACTCAGAAGCCTCTACTTATTGGGCAGCATCGAGAGATGCATAAGTAAGATTTTAGATGTGATCAAACAAAATTTTCATCACATCTAATATATATATATTATATATAATATATATAATATATATATATATTATAGATATATATATATACTATATATATATATATATATATATAATATATTATATAAAAAAAATAATACATACAATATTTTTATTATATATATATATATATATACTATACTATACTATATATATATAATTAACCTCAAGAGAGTTCTCTATAAAAAAAGGTTTCCGGAAACATAATTCAGTTGCATCAACTATGATTTTTAGCCAATAAAAATTTTTTTTGAATTTTTTATTGTTATTACTATTTTTATTATTATTATTTATCATTAATTAATTCATTATTATTTTATTATTTACAACAATGGTGAAAATAAAGGCCTTGCATCGTTATTCAACCACACTATATAAATAATTAATATTAGTTTGGAAAAATATTTCCAAACTAATTAATTGATAATTAATTAATAATTAATGCATAATTAATCTATGTCCATTTTGTCAAATTTTAAATATTTTCTAAATGAATGTCATATTGTACCGCGCAAAGCGAATTAAGGTTAAAGAAAATTTGAAATTGGGGGGAACCGGGGAAGATAATAACTAATTATCCTATATTCCTTCATCTCCTCCTTTCATTTCGCCAATCATCATCTGTAAACTTGGCAACAGAGTTGAAAAGTGCAGAAGTCGAAAAGAGAAAAAATCAGGAGGGAATTTCAAAGCCATTGACTCACAAAAATTGTTCGTTTTTGTCGGAGTTTTTGAGCGAGAAGTGTTTACGTAAAATCGAAGTCGGAGTCGCCGAGAGAAATCGAACTTGACCGACCAACCGACCTAAAGCGTTGGTATGCGGCTAATATAAACATTTCGTTCAAACTCCGCCAAACGCCACACACTTAGAGCATCATTGGAAACAGAAAAATCCTTGAAACTGAATTTTCTTCCTTTCTCTCTCTTTGAAGCTATTTCAACCCACCTTTGTATATATATATATATATATACTATAATATTATATATATAGATATATATACTATATATATATTATATTATATATATATATATACTATATATATACTATATATATATATATATATGTAATATATATATATATTATATATATATATATATATATTATATATATATATATATATATATATATTATATATATATATATATATTATAGATATATAATATATATAATATATATTATATATATATTATATGCTCTACTTGTATTAGTTGTGTCACAGCACCACACGCTGATGAGTTTTTTTTTATGGGAAACCTACTACGGGGAGGCTAGCTAATAAGTGAAAATAAATAATTTAGTCATATATATATTATATATATATATATATATATATATATATATATATATATAATTATATATATATACTATATATATATATATATATATACATATATATATATTATATATATATATATATATATATATATATATATATATATATACTATATAGGGTATATAGATACTATAGTATATTTGTTACCAAACATATATATGTATATCATATATACTATATACCCTAGGAGGGTAACACCAAGCTAAATAATCCCTATATCTTCAACGGCAGGATAGCCTGCGGAAGCCCCATTCCAAAAGCTCACTAAATTAACGTAATTTTAAGTATCATATATATATATATATATATATGCTTATATATACTATATATATGATATATATATATATAGTATATAATATATATATATAATATATTATATATATACTATATACTATAATATACTATTATATAGGAACAAGTTAAGTTGGGAAAAAACGAAAAATTTTTATGAAGATTTTCTGTTTAAAACACCTCAATTAGGTGAAATAAACATCACATAGTAGTTAAAAGATAGTCTGAGTAGTAGAAGTAGTAGCATACGAGATCTGCGGATAACATTTTTTCTGTTGAGTTTTCCACCAGTTTGACATTATAGGTTAAATATTGGGAACCCCCTACAACTATTTTTCGCAATTTAGTAAAAATCTATATTATATATATATCATAATATATATATAAGTAGTATCGAGAGGGTCCGCAGACAACATTTATAGTTCCAACACTAGTTAACATTGCTGTTTGAGAGCATACAGGAGAGATAGTTAAGTGTCATACCGACATATTGTGCATTATTTTGTGATTACGAAAAAACAAAATGGCGGAGAAACCGATTTCAGAAATAGAAGATAAGGGTGCTGCTGACGAAGAGAGAGATAATGAGAATCTTGAAGTGAATGAGGGTAGTAATGACGAAGGTCGGGATACAGATCAGGCAAACGGAGGGGGGGGGCGGAGATGAAACGCCCATAACCCAAAAAGGGGGACGAGCTCCCCTAGGGATTTCCCCCATCCTAACTCCTTTGAATCCAAGAGCCAGTCCGAACCCCTACACCGCTCTTCTTAGCCAGACATCCCAAGTAGTAAGGGAGGGAGCCCCTCCCCCACGGGTCGCAAACTCCACCATATATGCCAAAAAGCGCGTTGCATGGGACAACACGTTGGATCTGCAGGTTAAAGGCCTACCTACTATGACACTTACTGTTAAAAAAGGAAAAACTCGTAGAAAATGGGGAGTGGATTCGAAACTCATAACCTCAATTTGAATAGCAAGTGGGAGGGGTAGAGATACCGAACACCTCCCCATGGGGGACAGGAGACCCCCCAGCGATCCAAAACCAAACTATAGGATCAGTCCAAACCCCTGCTGGGCCTAACGACGCTCAACAACAGACAAGCGTCCTCACAGGAGGAGTTATGGGAGGAAACACCAACGAAGGTGCTCCAGCAGGACAGAACAACTTAAATTACGGGTTCTTACCCACGGGGACGATGCCCCAACCTCTCTATTACGCAGGCATGCCACCTGGTAATTACACCATGCCTAACCAACCACCACCTTACCCTGGAGTATGGCAAGGTTATCCCTATATGCCTCCACAACCCATTGGAGTCCCCTATTACCCAACTAATCTGTTTAACACCGCTTTCCCAACGATTCCCGAGAATTTGAAATTATTTGGCAAACATCTGAAAACAAGAACATGGAAAGGAATCTTGTACCCAGACTTCGTCACTTCTTTGAATGAAAAGCTAGATGCTTTAGGTCCACTAACTGAAAACCAAAAGATCACCTTTGCAAAGTCTTCAATATCATCAGACCAGAACAGTGAAGCCAGAAAATACGTTCTCAGAGAAAATAGTTTTTCAAAATTCACCAGACTAGAAGATTTTCTCGCTCAGTTAAAAATTTTCCTACAACCGGAGGAGAGGAAAACGATTTTCGAACTCTGGTTGGACTTCTTAGAGTACAGAAGAGAGAGAGACTCAATCTTCACTGATTTTGTGTTAGAGCTGAAAGACCGGTTACGAAAGTATCAGAACCGCCTTCACGATCTGGATGATAAAGCAATGTTCAACTCAAGGCAGATAAACATTTTGGTTACAGGGAAGATCATTCAAAACGTAAATGAAAGAAGAGATGGAGAGAGATTACGAGAGAAGATCCTTAGGGTATTTGACACAGAGATGAACTTAAATGAATTAATAGAAAAGTTATCTCAAATTTCAAATGGAGCTTTATTAAAAGATGAGAATAGAAGACCAAATGAGGTCCGCACCACTAGGGTGTTCCTGGCCAAAGAGGAATCGGGGGGGAGACAGAGGGTTGGAGTTAATAACTCATACCGGGACAACAGGGAACCATCTTATAAGCCAAGGTATGAGGAGAAGGAAGATAAAGAGGTGAGACCCAGTTACACTCCTCAAAGGAGGAGAGATGAGGTAAGACCGAGTAATACTTTTCAAAAGAAAAGAGAAGAAGTGAAGACGGGGTATGTTACACCGAGTTTTAAGGGTTTCTTAAAGAAGATGTCCGCCCAGGAGTTAAGAGAACATCCTGTGTGCTTCTTTTGTGAGACGGTGGGTCATTCGTCCCAAGCATGCCGCTGGGAATTGCCTTACTGCCGAGAATGCATGGCATACCATCGAAGGGGGTCGCAACCTAAGTGTAGAGGAGCACCGCCCTGGAGACCTACCCCAGATACCCCGCTGATGTTCACTCCATACAATAGCAAGATTGATATGGAATAAAGGGATTTAAGGGCGAGAAGCCAGAGTCTTACAACCCAGACAGGCGAGGGCCCAGGACCTTTCCCAAGAAAAGGGGAGGGTACAAGCCCCCAGATGGGGAAGGTAAAGACTAACGCAGAGAGTATATATGGCCTGAGAGCCAGCGAGAGATTTGCAGGCGAAGAAGAAGTGCGAGTATCGGTGATGAAGGCTATGAAGGAGAACTTTCCTCATCCTCAGGATAGGATAGAGAATGAAAATTTTTAGAATCGGGCAAAGAGAGGAGACGGGTGAGGAAAAAGTTTAAAGATAGAGCGAAGAGATGGGAAGCTAAGGAGAAAAGAAAAGAAGTCGTGCAGCAATCTTTTAGGCTGGGACGACACTTTTACACGAACGTTTACCTTGCTCCATCTATGAGTAGTAGGGAGGCGAAGACCAAAGTTTTGGTTGACACCGGATCTAGCGTTAGTATTGTCACCGCCCGGCGGCTCAAACAATTGGAAAAAGAGGGAAACTTCAAAGTAGCCCTCCGGAAGACCGATTTAGTAGTACAGGGGGTGAACAGTAAGCCAACGGTATTGAAGGGAGAAATACAGCTATACCTTCGCCTGCATAAAAACATTACCTCACTACATTCCAAGTGAGTGATATAGATGGAGAAAATAGTTGGGATATTCTTTTGGGTAGTAACGTTTTGTCTAACATTCCCATAACTTTAAACTTCTTTTCTGCAAAAATGTCTATCAAGGAAGATAGGGAGATAGACATTCCGATCTCTTTGCCGATCCACTAGGAATTTATTTGGTTAGAGAATTTTCTGATGGGAATCTTAAAAGAATAAGAAGAGACCTCAAGAAAAAGGAGGAGCAGTTGCCCCAGGCCCGAGGGCCTAGAGGGGGGAGAACTAAGGATTCGAACCAAATTTTCGCTAAACCACCCGCACGTGCTGCGGAGAAGCATCTTTTTCCTAAGAGGACCGCCTTGCCAGCTAAAAACGCACGCAACGCGGATAAGCATCTTTCTCATAGGGAGGCCGCCTGGTCAGTTAATAACGTACACGCCGCGGTTGAACCTCGTTCCTATCGGAAGAGCAATCTGTCTGCATCCCAAGGGGGAGAGACAGCCTCGTCAGCGCGAAATTCGCATCGGCAGCAAGTGCCTAATCATGGAAAAAGAGATAGGGAAATTGCCTTGAAAGGAGAAGCTCAAGTTGAGTCAGACAAGGTGAAGAGGACAACAGGGTGGGAATTAGCTAATCCCCCCTCCACTCATCACAGAGCTGATCAAAGAGGAGCCAGATCCAAACTCAAGCACACTCCCTCAGTTTTGAAAGAAAATTTGGGCCAATCCGAAGATTTGGAAGTTTTAGAGAGCGATGACCATGAAGAAGATGGCCATTTGATGATTGATGAAGAAATTAAGATAAATTTGAAGGTAATTGAGAAGACTGTTTTGCCTAGTCAATCCTGCGGATATCTAAAACTCCGACCTGACACTCAAAATGATTTTGAACTCGAGCGAAAGTGCATAATGACCCCAGCGTTTACCAAAGGACCGCTGTACGTCGCGAACACAATTAGCCCGGTGAGGGATAACACAGTTATCCTCAGCTACATCAATTTGAGTGACAAATCATTTTATTTGAATAAAGGTGTGAATCTAGGAGAAGGGTATCCGATTATTAGCAAACCGAAAGGGAGAAGCACAGACGAAAGAGGACACCAGAGAACAGTTTCTGCTAATGTAGCCACTTGCTCAAAGGGTCTTACGAAGACAGAGTTAAGGCGAGTCTACAAAGAAATCATAGAGGAGAAAATGTCAAAAGAAGATGCAGAGAACTGTCTTCTCGAAAACCCAGAGTATCTGGAGGAATTGCTAGAGCTCCTCATGGACTACCATGATGTATTAGCACTAGATGATGATGCTGTCCCAGTCTGTCCACTCCAGAAATTTAAGATTGAGCTGTTACCCGATGCCCCGAAAGTCATTTTTCGTAAACAATACAGATTACCGCACCGGTACTTGCAGGACATCGATGATTTCACCGATTCAGCACTGAAAAAGGGGTACATCAAAGCAGGGTACAGCCCCCACTCGTCACCGTTACTCGTGGTGGCCAAAAAGAACAGTCCGAAACCAAGGGTGTGTCTGGATTACAGGTACCTCAACTCCCATAGCGTTCAGGACGTGTTTCCTCTGCCTTCAATCGACGAGATTTTTACATCCCTAGGGAGTTATAACACGGTATTTACATCTAGTAAAAAGTTATTTTGGATGCATACAACGCCCTTGCGGAGCCCACAATCGAAGAGGAGACGGCCAAAAAGAATGATAGCAATTTAGGACTAAGAGAAGGGCCTCTCGGTGTCCCCACTCGCTTTGATGTTCGGACATAAGAATGCTCCTAGCATATTATGCCCGCACATGACCAATGCCTTACAATCATCTCCTTAGCGGAACCACTGGGCTAGCACAAGTCCTATCAGGACGACGATATTGGTGCTAGTTAAGGAAACGTGCACAGAACACTATATGAAAAATTTGAAGCAAAGTGCTCACCGCTTTAAGAGAAAATAGCTGACGAGAATAAATATCCCAAATTAGATTTTCTACAAATCAGCCGTTTTTGTACCTGAGGATCTTCAAATAGAGGACAGACACATGGAATTACGACCCAGATCCGGCCAAACGGTAGAACACAAGGAAGAGTTTTCGTCCTCCTACAAATGTTGAGGAGACACAGAGTTTACTTGGTTTCTTCTCTTATTTTCGCTTCCTCATAAAGGACTTCGCCGCGGTAGCACAACCTTTGGATGATTTTTTATAAAGACAGATGTCCCTTTCCTCTAGTGACAAAAAGACAACAAACACGTTTCGACACTTTAACAGAGAAAACTAGTTGTGCACCACAACTAACTTTTCCCCTGAATTACAGCAAAGAAGTCTTCGTGAATACAGACGCCAGTCAGTAATTACGGAAAGAGGCAAGTGTTGATAATCAACTAACAGCTCGAGGCCGAAAAAGAGAACACCACTGCCTTCGATGTACCCGAAACCCACGGACACTTCAGAGGGCAAGGCGTTAAATAGATGATTACGATCGAAAAGAATGTTTTAGCCGTGGGTGTTCTGCTTGCGCAACAAGTTTACAAACCACCAAATCTTCCGGCTACAAAGCTCCAACTTTCATTCACTGACAATCAACCTCTACTGTCTTTTATTTTCCGAACCATAACACAGCTGAGGACGGTGCCGAATTTAGCAAAGATGGAATCTACTAGAAACGTTTCTCACCCACCATAGAGAGTGATATATCAAACGAGCGAAAGAATATGTTCCCCAGACTACTACAGCCCAGAACCAAGGACATCTAATGTAGTTTCCTGGATTAAGGAAGCTAGAAAGAACAGCAAAAAGTTCCCAATCAGAATAGATTTCGCCAATTTTGAGTCAGGGAATTCATCCACAAAGAAGAAACACCGAGAAAATGTCCCCTCTAGAAGATAGAATTGGTGAAATGGGCCGGAAAGAAGGCATCGCCTGCAACATACCACAGCTTACGGGATAAGCCTCAGCAGAATGCTTACATATAACCGCTGTACAACACGCCATAAAACCCGTCTCTCCTCTCTAACACATGTATACCTACACCAGGAAATAGCTCATCTGAACTTACTCACAGATGTGACCCACAGGATAGCCACAGAACACAATGCACAGTAAAACCACGCAAAGCCCACACAAATGCCCACACAAATCCATAGCAAACTGCCTCTCACATCAGCTAAGCGTGCGACACACAAAGGAGCTCGGACACGCACCAAAAGACACACATGAAAAAAAGCAGCAGCTTGAAAACGAAAGATACGGTAAAATCCTGCGCTCACTCTCACAAGAAACTATGTTAGGCACACTAAATAGTGTCCAAGTCCCAATTAGTAGTGATGCATGCGCGCCTCACAAATAATAAACGCCGTAAGACCCAACTGCTCGAGCGACAGGGAAAAGTATCTCAGAACTCCCGGACACAAAATCCGCACCGCACTGCCCCTACCACACCTTTAACCCAGTACAACGCGAGATCAATCTCGTGATTCAGTAAAATCCTCGCAAAAAAATGATAGACAGCTCACATGAAATACAGGATTCAGGAGCCAAACTAAACAATCGTATCCACACAAGAGAGCCTACATTATACGCAAACGTATATTAGAACCACGACCACTATCGCTACGCAGATTTAGTGACCACTCTGCAAAAGAACCCGAGACACAGAAAAGCCGCCAAAGAACCATGATGCACGCACGCACCCAGACATAGACGCAACACGAAGTCCAACTATGATAATCACTCGCTGCACAAACTCCACCTCAAGCAAACTTCCTCTGCACACATAGCACGCCTATAGAGAACTCCTCAAAAGATCCACACGAGCATAAAGTCCCACTTATAAAAAGGCACACTAAATGTACAGAACAGCCGCATGTAACAAAGCGGCATACAAGGAAAATCTCACAACAACTATTTGTCCCCCTTACAACAACCATTTCACCACAGCACTCCAAATACAGCACGGCTCAGAGAGTTGCGCAACAGCAAAATAGCACCATACGACCAGAAATACCTCTACGAATCTCACTTACATTCGCCCGCCACTACCCCACAAGATTGAATAGCAACACAAAATGCCACACACGAGAACTAGGGAATTCAAGTACCACACATGCGAGCATCATTAGACACACAATCAGCTTAAGCACCCAAAGTTCAGACAGATATAGATACGCACTACACAATATAGCGACCACATATCTCCCACAAGTTATCCTTACTCCTGACCCAAATAGAACTCACCTATAACAAGAGCTCCCTTACCGAAGATGCCACATGATAAAGTGCTTCGAACCCCATTTGTCAAAAATACCACTACCAGAGAAAAATGTGCAGATATCACTCTATACTGGACGACGACATAATAACGAGACTCACTCAGACCCGAGAAGGCGCCACGACCGATTATAATAAGCAGCCACACTATATGGCAGGGAAGACACCAGTATACAAAAGCCCGAGACAAAACAACAGACCCAACACAACACAGTAATTAATCAGACACAAAGGCACAGACGACCACACAGACCCAATAAAATACCGGGCCAACCAAACAAAAGAAGAGAGTCTCCAACAAACATAGAAATCCCACAGCATAAGTACCGAGACACTTATTTGTTTTCCCGCTATACATAAAGAGCACCCACTCTCACAACACAAAGCACGTGAAGCACTCAAAGCGTTGTGTCCCGAAGTTACACGAGATAGTCAAACATCATTGAATCGCGGCCCAAACTATATCGTCCACAATTGCCTGGAGAAGGAAACCATAACAACTATGATGTGATGTATGCTATGCCGTACGAATCAGGAGCCGAAAACTCACACCCACCAGGATCTCAATCCGTCACAGACAAACAGTAACGCACCTCAAGCATAGCCCAGGCAGGAAAGAAACGGTACTCAACCGCGAAAGTAAACCACACTACCAGAAACTATCACACAAATGCAACACAAAATCAGTTCTCCGAATCCCCACGACAAGCCACGATCGAGAAGACCTAGTAATAAGCCACACCCAAATTAAAGACACCACAGACAACAACGGAAAAGCAAAAAATGAGGAAACACAAGACACAAGAACCAGACGAAGCCACGAACACGAGCACCTCACCTTCAGCAAGAGATACCACGTCAAAGAAGGCGAGCCACAGGAAAGGACGAGCAAAGAAGGAGACGAGAACGCACCGACACAGGAGCAAAGGACCAAAGTACCAACGAAACACGACCGATACAACTGAAAGTGTGACCGACAAACTCTCACCTCCGGCATACACCAACTAGAATACCCAACGATAGATGCTTCTACCACTCAATATACTTTCTCCACGGCAACAGCCCCAACAACGCATTACACCACCTCACACCGCCACAAATCGCGACGGACCAACAGACCTAACTGTATCCAAAACCTCCACCAACAAAATACACACAATGCCATCCCCACAATGCCACTTCAGACAAAATAACTACTAATCCTCTACGTTCTATTCTCCCCACCTCAACATGCACACAAAGCCACAGCTATAAATGCCCACACGAACCCAACAATATATTATAATCAGCGGCCACGCAAATAAGCCGACAAAGCTCGTCCC
>JABUQX010059944.1:20000-22500 GCA_015478945.1 Trachelipus rathkii | reverse complement strand
TATATATATCCTAAAATATTTAAACTCAAGTCACTTGTTCCAGCGCTCACCATCTAACATAACTTTCACACCGGGGACTGTCCTCACTCATAACCATAGCCTGTACTCTTCTATTCTACGTTTTACTTTCCTAAACCCACTTCCTTTTACACACCCTCCAAATCTTTCTACAATCCTCTCAAAACTCTCTTTAGATTCACCACAAAATATATATATATATAGAGCTATATATATATATTAGGATGCACCGAGACCATAGATATCGTATATCGGTCATCGGTTGGGTACGGATCGATTTTTGAGGGTAATCGTCATCGGTACGTATCGGAATTTTGTGAGAGTAGTATTGTATCGGTATCGGTATCGGCAAAATTTTTGCCGAGTACTTTAGCCGATTACCACACATTTTGCGTCTTTAAATTGATTTTGATATATATATATTTATATATATAATATATATATTATATATATATTATATGATAGTTATAATCATATCACGTACCATGTCCCGCATTGCTGAAGTGTGGTGTTGGTAGTTGAAAGGTTTTGAGCTTATCAACACCATTCACAGAAAGCTAGATTTGATAGGAGGTTTTTCAGCACATTGCTATCAGACGAAGAGAATTTAAAAAATTCTTCAATGACGGGCGACGAATTCGAGAAGGTAGCTTCCCCCTTTCTAGAAATTAAGTTTCAAACTTCTTTCTTTTTCAATTTTGCATTTTTATATATATATAAATATATATAATATATATTATATATTATATATTAATAATATTATATATATATATATATATATATATAGTATATATATATATATTATATATAGTATATTATCTAATATATATATATTATATATATATCCGGCAATTGTTCTGATAGTTTCTCTATCTATCTGACCTACTGGTATGTTTATATAGGAGTCTTTCGTTTCTATTTGTGCTTATGAACGTAAGAAATGCTCGAGTTTGCCTTCGTTTTTGTTAACCGCCATTGAATCGTAAAAAATGATTAACAAACGTAAGGAATTTCCTTATTCTATAAGGTTGCTATTTTCCGTGCTTGCCGAATTTAGCACTTTCTTACGAAAATGTGTAAGCCAAAAAAAGATGGTGATGGTAGGGCCCAGTTTGACATTGATGAATATTTTCATTCAATAAAATCAGCTTTAAATCTAATTTCTTCAAAATCGATAAACTCCAATCACAATAGATTGCATCAATTTTTGTAATATAAACCATTTGTGATTAGTTTTATTTCCTGTTTATCGAAAATCGATGAGCTTCCATCACAACAGCTGATTTCAATTGTTTGCAAAAATAAAAGTAAACCCGCAAGAAAATTGTGTTCGTTTTGCATAAAATTCAGGCAATTTAGTACAGCAATCAGGAGTGCCAAAGAAGTCTTATGGATATTAAGTGTAAGTTTTAAGTGTTTTTATATAAAAATATTCGAAATTTGATATATCTTTCATCTGTAGAAGCATTTGAAGAATGGAGAATTTTTGAAGATATATACGGTGCCTTGTGGAGGGGTCATAGTGATCTCTGACAGCTAAATTCTTCTGGTTGAGAGTTGGGGAGGTATTGTTCGAAAGGAAATGCCCAGTGCGTTTGAAGGGCTGACATCTTTAGTTGCTAGAAAAGTTGACCTACATAGTCGATGTATACAGTGCTGCACATTATTATATTTTGACACGATGTGTGACCTCAGTTCATTGGTGATGCTTTCTTAATCTTAGAAAGAAACTGCCAATTTGAGTTGTTGTTAATAAAAAGATATTAAGGAAAACTTGCATTGTGGAAAGTTTTTGGTTTAAGATTTCTATCTGAAAGTGAGATCATTGGAAAGGGGCAATGCAGGGAAGCAAGCATAAACAGGAGTTAGGGACGTCTAGTATGCAGTAGTTTTAGGGCGATAAAAATTTGATTTATCGAGGAACGTGTAAACAAGTTTATTCAAAAACTTTTAGAGGGATTAAAGGCTAAACCTAGAAAATTTTCAGAGAAAGGGGATTTCTTTCATGGAAAACTTCCAATCAGGAACAAATAACAAAGGCTTGTGTATGCGGGACCTTAAACCTGCAATTTTATGATTAAAGGAGATAGAAAAAACAGAAATTAGTTCCATGTAAAGTATTAGTGGGCTTCGATAAATAGAAGCAGCAAGTCCACTTAATATTTTACATGGGACTAATTCTTAGTCGATATCCGCTTAATGCATAATGTGTAATAATACGAAGACGTTTGACGTAGAATGAATTTGAGATTTATCTTTGCTTTTAATTAGACAGTTTCGTTTTGTTCAATGTCAGTTGTCGCTTATGCCGATAAGAAATGCTCACACAGTTTTAGTAGTAATTTCCTGTTTCAGGGTTCACACTTTCTGGAAAGTCAGGGAAAAAAATCAGTCAGGGAAGGTCAGGGAAGCGTTTTAAGATATGCTGAAAGTCAGGAAAATTCCAAAAAGTCCGGGAAATTTTAAAATTTCAAAACATATG
>JABUQX010059944.1:0-15000 GCA_015478945.1 Trachelipus rathkii | reverse complement strand
CTGTACTTTTGTACTTGATACCATGTATGATACTTGAACAAATTCTAGAAGTACTTGTACTTGGACTTGAACAATTCTAGAGTACGTGTACTTGACAAGTACAAGTACTTTTACTTGAACCCAACCCTGATATATATTATATATATAATATATTATATATTATATATATATATATATATATATTATTATATATATATATATATAGTTACTATATATATATATATAGTATATATATTATATAATAATTATATATATATATATATATAATATATATATTAAATTATATAATATATTATATATATATATATATATATATATATATAACGGTTATATATATATTATATATTATATTATATTATTTATACGGTGTATATATTTATATATTATTAAATATATATATATATAATATATATATATTATATATTATATATATATATAATATAATATATATATATATATAATATATATATAATATATTATATAGATATTATATACCGGTATATATTATATATATATAATATATATATATATATATATATATATAATATAGTATATATTATAATATAATATATATATATATATATATATAATAATATATTTATAATATATATATATATATATATTATATATTACACGCATGAATGTGAACTGTTTTAGTTTGTTAGTTTGTTTAATTTTCCAAAATTTTGATTTCCAGTAAAGATCTTTCTTGCTATTTTAGTTATAAAAGAACAAAGTATGCAGTATGTTATTAAGCAGAAAAACATAAAATTCATTGAAATAATATTTTACCCAAACCCAGGTCTTTTAACTTCGGATCCATGGTGCTGTGATGTGAGATTTCTCTTTATATCGAGATGGCTGAGCTTTGACTGAACCGGGTGATAAAAAAAAAAAAAATTGAATTTATCTGCAAATAAACAAAGGCAAACCACAAATGTTTCTCAATAAACATTCAAACCTTAATTTAGATAAAATAAAAATATACAATTAAAATTTATTGATAAATTTTAAAATTTAGAGAAGGACTTAGCTTAGTGATTAAAAGAAAAAACAAAATAAAAAAAAAAAAAAAACTTTTATGCTTAAATAATTTAATCTGCTAGATATTAATAACAATAAATTAAAATTAATTAATATAAAATACAACTTTAATAAAGTTAAAAAATAATCAGAAGGAGTTATAACAACTAAATAGCTTACTTCTGTTTGAGTTGAGTATGGAGAATCTTCAATCAAACTACTTGGAATTTTTTAGTTTGGGCAAGGATTGTTTAGGTTTAAAGTAAAGTTGTTGATGGTTGGTTTGCTTGAACCCCATTTTGCCACACGACCGATTAGCAGGGATTTCAGTTTTTGGTCTATCCGTCTCCACTTTAACCTTAGGATTGCTCCAGAACTTGCCATTTTTAACTTGTATAATAAATAATTAGAAAACTGGTAAATAAGTTATATTACTTGTAACCAATTTATTGAATTTTTAAATTCTTTATTTGCTCTTACTCTTAGGGATAAAAAGGTTAAATACTTTTTCTTGAGACAGCAACGTAGATAACTTATTTAGTCGGAAATTGCAACATAACCTCTGCATACAAAAGTGAAAGAAAACAGAAATAAATACAATTATTAATAATAATTAAGTCATTAATTTGTAAAACCAGTATGAAAATATAATAAAATCAGTACAGTATTGATGAAAATGTTAGAATAGGTCTTATATTAAAGAACATCATAGTAAATGCTTCTATTTGATAAGTTTAGGCAAAGTCTGAATTAACTTCATTCAAGTACTATATTTATGCCTTATTGCATACACACACACATACATACACAAAAACACACATGTCCCCAATTGAAAATGTTCTATTTATGTAAAATATTGTCATGAAATAAATAAATAAGCAAATTTTGCAACCTAAAAGATGCAAAATAAACCTTACTTGTACTGTATTTACATTTTGTACCTTAAAAGATTGCAAAAATAAAAACCTTACTCGTACTCGATGCAAGATTTAGGTAATACTTATGTAAGGAAATCCTTTGTATGAGCATTGAGTGATTTGTGGCATATATAAAAGCTCTCTATCTGTTGATTGAAATTCTTAGGCCCACTTGATTTTCTTCTGCAAGCTCTTAACAGACATTAAATTCAACTAAGGCAAAGTTGAGCCTTACAGACCAAGCCATTTGAATGAAGAAAATGAACTCATTCCCACCGACTCTGTTTTGCAATTGCTGCCTTCAATTCTGAGTTAACCTATAAGCTTAGCTGGCATCCTTATCTCCCTGTTTCCAAAAAGAAAAAACTTGGCAGCTACTGCAATTCCACAGAGCTTGAGAAGGAAAATTTCATTTCAACTAATAAGGAAACTAATCTTTTTCAAATGTTAAAAAGAAGAGATTTTTATTTCCCAACATCTACTATTCTGAACTTTGAGTTCCATTCATAAAAGAAGAAATATTAAAAAGAGTTTATTCCCAATTAACAGGTAATTAAAAGAACTACAATCATTGTCAAACTGGTAGAAGTAACTAAATTAAAATGACAATTAACTTATATATAGTGGTAATGAAGATGAGGTGGAAGAATAGCATCCAGCCACCTGAGCTTGAAAGAGTAAAGTAATTTTGAAAGTCACTAAGTGTTGTAGATGATTAGAGTACTTAAGTATCCTTTATTTTCAAAATTTTATGCGTTAAGAAAGTAATAATGACTGTCTAAAACAGGGATCATCAATCTTAGCACCCACTTTTATACTTTCACTAGAAAAATATTCCTGTATACCAACAACCTATTTAATATGGGGACTTTATAATAAATAAATAAATAAAAACGGATATATCATCATCCACATTTTTCCCAAGACTGGTATGCAATGCACTGGGAAACAGTAAAAGAATATGACAGAGTCAAAAAGAAAAGTCTGGGGCCCACCACCCCCTATGACTACATATTTGTGAACTCACCAGAGTCAGAAAATCCAATTCTAGAGCCATTGTGGACCGCATGGGACCCCTCACTCAAGTGGCATATCAATAAGTGGGGCCCATCCCCCTACAGGTGGCCACAACCATCGCCCCTCACAAAACCCCGCCATTCACTCTATTATGCATCTTTCTTCGCCTCTGCCAAACTCACATTTCTCTCCTTCAGACATTCATTTACTGACTTCACCAATCCTTTTTTTTTCTTCGGGTCTCCAGCCGAACACTCCCAACACTCACCATCACTATACATCCAGCTAACCCAACCAACTGTCATTCATCCTTCTTTCCACATGACCAAACCATCTCAACGTAATCTCATTTATTCTCTCATTTACCCCCCTTCTTTTCACACCACACAATCCCCTAATAATACTATTCTCATTTTTATCAATTTTCACACCTAACGCTATTGTAGGGCTCCAACCTAAAACCACAAATCCCACATACCAGGTGCTCATCCTTGTTCATGATTCTGAGGAAAATTAGAATTTGAGTATAAAAATATTAATGTAGATATAAAAATATATAAATTTATATTTAAACAAAACTTAAAAGTGTAATGGAAAAATATATATATATATATATATATATATATATATATATATATATATATATATATATATATATATATATATATATATATATATATATATATATATATGTGTGTAAGGTGTGTAAATCTTATGTGTGTGTATTAGGTATGAGTAGTCAGGTATGTGTGTGTAAGGTATATATGGAGACTAGGATAGTAATGAAAAGAATTAGTGGTTAAGTAATAATTAATTTTTAGGAAAGAAAAGTTAACTTAAATATTATTGAGAGAGAACTTTTGGCATAAAGTTTTAAGTTTAAAATTCAGAGATTGTGTCAGAAGTAAAGAGTACTTCAACTAAAGACTAAATGACACAATTTGAGGTTGAACAACAAATAGAGAGAAAGAGAATAAAAGATGGTCTAGATTAAAATAAATAAAAAGAATATTCGATGTGAAAATAATTGTTACAATTTTATCATTTTATTTTGAAATGTTGTAATGACATTTATAATAATATTATTAAATGTCCCAGTACAGGAAAATAAAAGAACATCGAAAGTGGTAATTTTAGAATGGAACACTTCCCGTGGACGTCTACAAAACCAATCATGATGGATTAATAGAGCTTGTAACGCTGCACTTGTCATTTGAACCTAAAACCATTTAAAAGTGTTCCTCTACTTAGGATATTTTGATATTTAGATTTTCAAGTTAGGAAAGTTTAACAATTGACTCAAAATATTTTAATTATTAGATATCTTCTTTTGATTAGGTTTTTGATACCTTATATATATATTGACACCGACCTATTTATGTAAATAAAAGGCATATCTTTATAAATTATATATTATAACTTATTTATTTAGATTTTAGTCCATTCCATTTTCGTGTTTATGGAAATTTAATATTGGCTATTTAGGTCAATTATTCGGATGTTAGCACTGGCCATTTTCTCAATTAGGAAAATTTGATAGCGGCCATTTTGTTGGCTGTTTATTGGAATTTAGCTGTGGCCATTTTCGCGTTTATGCGTATCAACATTATCTATATTTTTCGTTTGCTGAACTTAGCTTTGGCAATTATTTCATACATTAGGCTACCTCTGTGATCGATTTAGTTATTTATTGGAATTTAACGTACATAAATTATGAGATTATTATTCTGGAATAATATATATGGTAATGTAATATAGAGTATAACTCTGTATATTGTTCAAATTACTCAAGTTTTGTGATCATTTTGAATTTTGGTTACGAAAGTTAGGATATAGTAAGTTAATAATTTGAAGTTTTTATTTGATATTTTTGGAAAATAAAGTTGTATAGCAAGACTTGAATTAAATAAAGAAGCCTTTGAGATAATTATAGTAAACAAATATATATATATTAAACTAGTTGTTGACATTTTGAAAATTGCCGGTTGACGCCATTTTGGTTTCGCCTGTTGCCACCATTTTGAATTCACTGACTGACGCCATTTTGAAAATAACTGACCATTGACTGGGACAGTTAATAATAGCGATATATTGCAACAAATTTGAAGACAGTTATAATTGATTGAGACATTGGATATTAAGTGACAGTTAATGAAATAAATCAAGCTTATAGTTATATAAACATAAACTCAATTGAGACTTTGATTTGGTTGTCTGACATTTTGGGACTTTATAATTTAAACTTTGAAAGTAGTCAGAGTGACTTTATATTTTGGAACTTTATATTGTTTAGGACTTTGACAATTTAAATTGACTTTGAGCTTGACTGATTTAAACTAAGTTTGGACTTAGATATTTTGAATTAATTTTGGACTTCAATGGTTTTGGACTTCGATATTTTGAATCGACTTACATTTTGAATAGTTTAGATTTACTTTGACTTTTATCTGAATTAGTTTGAATTAACTTAGACTTTTGATACTTTAGAATCGACTTACAGTTGGATAGGTGGAATTACTTTGGACTTTCGACATTTTGAAATTCAATTCACGGTTTGATGAAGCAAGTTGTTTTTCAATTTACATAATTTAAATTGACTTTGAGATTGGATAATACACATTGACTTGGACTTGACTGGTACAAGTTGACTTACATTGAGAACACTTTGATTTTGGGAACCGAATATTTTTCCTAACCTGGACTTTTATTTTTGAGTTTGAGCATTTGAGTGCTTTGACAGTTAAAACATTTTAAGTTGAATTGAGACGCATACTTATGATATCTAGGGTATTGTGACATTGGAATAACTTAGCTTTGATGAACATTGGAGTAAGGCATCTTGACTTGTTTTGAAACCGGAACTCAGGTTTATACTTGGATGTTTGGGTTTGTTTCAATAATTTAATAAGTCGAATTTGATACAACTTTGAGCAAGGCTGTTGAGATTAGCCTTTGAGATCTTGATTATAATTGTTTGAATTTAGTATGACATTTGAGATCATGTTTTTATTGTTAGAATTTAGTATGATCAGTTCATTTTAACTATTATTGAACTAGCTTAGATAGTTGATACTTTGCTTAAACTGTAAATGAATGGAAAGACTTTTAGGAAACCATTCCAAGTTTTAATTTAATGAGTTTGGTTTTGATCGTATACGAATAGTTTGATTGTAAATTTAGGATTTATTGAAGTTCTCGAGGTTCAACCTTGGGGTAAACGTCTCTGAAAATACTAACTACAGAAGCTACTTTACTAGAACTAGATACTAAAGGATAAGGATTTAATAGATACATCAGTGTTTTATTTAATAATTTGATAGTAGGTTTAAGAAATTAGACACAACGCATTGATCAGTTTAGTTTATTGTACCACTATACACAATTGGAGTGACAGTTTATTTTGTTTCAAATTAGGCAATTTTACTTGGGGTAGTGCGGATATTTGAGGCCGTCTGCTGTGCACTACAACAAGATAAAATAAAATGGTGCCGTTGACCAGTTCGGACTAATTATTGCGGCCATACGATTTTTATATTTGTTTTTCCCCCTTTCTTTTTTTTTTGGGCCCTTCCTGTTTGGCCTTTTCCCTTGGGTTACCTCTTTGGTAGGAGGGTGTGTGTGGGGTTCCCACTCCATTCCTAACACTTAAAGTTTGCAAACACACTTAAGGCTTACAAGCACATTAATTATAATTTGAGAAATAAACATAATAATTTGGAATGGATAACCAGAGTAGTGAAAATGAAGTAGAACAGGAGGTAGAAGTTAGTTCGGGAGAACCAGTAGCACAAGTAGAAGTTGATGAGGGATTCAGGGAATCAACACCAGTAGTAGACGAAGAAATCAGAGACGAAATATTGAATAACCCAACATTACCACCTAGACCAGAATACCCAACACTATATAACCCACATGCTACTAGAACATTAGTACCCCCACCATTAAAATTTTCAGTGGATTCAGGATGGGAATTTGAGGAATTCCTTCAGGAATTCGAAGTTTATTGTTCACACACGTACTCAAAAGTACCAGAAACCTGGAGCAGGGTATTGGGTAACTATTTGGAGGGAGAAATATTAGAAGCATACAACAATATAGAGGGTGGAAGAATTCAGTATACGAAGGTAAAGGAGAAACTGAGAGCAATAATAAAGCAATTGACAACTAGCCAGGATGTACTACTTACCAGATTTTGGGCGACTAGTAGAAACAAGAACGAATCAATAATAAATTATTCTATGCGACTAGACAGGCTCGCAGCATTGGCTGGCATGGACAGTGCTCAAATATTATATGGACAAATGAAGAAATTGAAAATCATGGATGGACTAAACAACGACGCAGCCGCTAAAGTTAAATTTGCCACACTATCAGACCCCAACATGAATGTAAATAAGGTAGTGGAAATAGCTCACAACGTGGAAAAATGTTTTCAGCCAAGTAAATCGAATAAAAACGAGGAGAAACGACAGAACAAACAAGAAATAGCAAAGAAAAAGGAAATACAAGTAACAGGATTGGATGAAGAAAAAGATCAGAAACCTAAGTGCACTTTTTGTCAGCGAGAAGGTCATCAAGAGGAAAGATGTTATAAGAAAAACAATTGTTGTTTTTGTTGCGGAAAAAGAGGTCATCGAATTCAAGACTGTCGAAACAGAAAATCGCAACAAGAAAACACAAACGGTTCAAACAGAAGACAAGAAACCAACACTAACGCCAATAATGAAAAAGAACAAGAACCACGAAACATAAGTTGTCTCCTACTGTATCAAGATCATCTAATGAAGGACTGTATTGATTTTAAAGAAGCAATGAGAGGGGCAAGACAGTCGGAAAACGAATAACACCCTTGGAAAAGCAAGGTAATAAGGGTGTTAAAGAAGAAAACCTTGCAGTGGCAATTTGTGACAAACGTATTTATGTGTCCTTGGACACAAAAAGAGGAACTGTTAAGGCTTTGATTGACACAGGAGCTGAAGTGAATCTGATGTCATTGGACGTTGTTAAAAGACTAGGATTAAAAATAATAAAATAAAACAGCATACAATTAATAGGAGTTCATGGAGATTGTGAGCCCACTTGTGGTGAAGTGTATGTTTCTTTTTATTTAGGAGGTTACTTAGTAAAAGAGGAACGATTTATCGTTAGCGATAAAACAAAACATGATATAATACTGGGTATAGGGTTCATAAAAACACATTGTTTGAATATCAACATAAAAGAAAATCAATTGACTTGCCACTTTCAAGAACATGAAGTATTCCTCTGCGACTTGAGTCGAAATGAAACATCACTAGATAACATAAAGTTGACATTGAAAGAAAACGTTACAATCAAGACAGGATATGTAAATACTATAGAATTAAGTTGGCCTAATGGTATAGAGAAACCATATTTGTATGGAACAGAAAGAGTTAATCATGATTTGGATAATATGGGACTGTTGGTGTCTAATGCTGTGTGTTATTAATATGAGCGATGAAGACATACATTTACAATCTGGAATTGTCATAGCCAAAGCAGTGGAATTGATTGAAAAGGGGAATAAGTTAATAGAAGTAAAGAGTGTTTGTACAGTGGAACAAAAACAAGTAACTGAGCAACATGAATCATTGGAAGAAAGATTCCAACTAAACGAAACAGATTTAACTCAAAAACAACGAGAAGAAGTCATTAGAGTTTTAAAAGGTTTTGAAGACATAATAAGTAAGGACGAACATGATGTAGGATATACTGATAAAGTGGCACACCACATTAAGTTAACAGACGAAACTCCTATTAAACAAAAAATTCGACGGTTTAATCCAAAAATACAGGCTTTAGTGGATGGGGAAGAATTAACTGAGTTGGGAAGAACAAAATATTCAACCATCAAATAGTCCCTTGGAGGTCCCATTAGTGCTAGCTGTGGAAGTAGGTGAATGGTAAGATGAGTAGCTCCTGTAAGACTATCAGCTTTAAACCAAAGAACCATTAAAGATATCATACCCATATTGCAGATTATATTTCATAGTCTGAAGGATCATCTACTTTTCCCTTCATTACGACAAAAAGGGTACAAACGTGCCCTGTAGACGAGAAACCAGATCCCTTTAACTGTTTTTTTTTTTTCCTTAATCGCTACACCCATTACTCCGAGTTTGTCGGGACACCGCTTGGTCTTAATAGCAACAGTCCAGCCACTTTCCAACGGTTGGTTAATCTGATGTTAAAGGGTTTTGATTGGACCCAAGTAATCGCATATCTGATGATATTTACTCTGGAAAAGATTTGAAGAATCACTTAAAGCAACTTGAAGAACGCCCTAGTAGTGCCAATAGAATATAACCTTTAAAAATGTCGAAAATGCAAAAGTATCTTCAGACCAAGGTTGTGCTTTTAGGGACAAAAGTGGTGAGAAGTGATTATTACCATTACAGGGACACATCAAAAGCTATTAAAGAGGCCAAACCCATCGTGACCGTGGAAACAACTACAGAGTTTTCAGAAGAATTAATGGGCTAGCACATACATCCAAACGCTGAGCATGAAAGTCTTGTCATGTTTAACATCGGAAAAATTCAAAGTGACTACTAGAAATGCTCAAATATAGTTTGGATTGGGCCAGCGGGTAGCACTAATCAGCACCACTTTTATCATTTCCTGACACATTAGTACACAACCTGCTGAATTATACACCGGGAACTGGGGCTGTTTGTTTAAAATAGCAACAAGTGAGGTGTAATCCAAGTGATTGGTATTATGCTTCAATTTGTTTTAGTGGAGCCCAGATACAGCACACTAGAAAAGGGAATTACTGCACACGCTAGAGTGAAACCGTTAAAGTCTTTTGAGGTGTCGTAGATTTGTTATTTACCTGACCATCAGCCTCGTTGACTTACCCACACAATATATCCAATTAATTTAATAGTCAGAACCTAAACACTTAGCAGAATATGATTGAGATCCGGTACATACTAGGCAAATTAAATTTCACTAGTGATTTTCCTTTCAAGATGTGGGAATCTGATGATACCTACACAGAGGCAGTGGCCCTGGAGGCAAGAACAAGATTTAATACCGTTTGGGTTTAACATACAGCCAGTCCCTGGAGGAGGGAATTCATTGTTCCAGGCCGTGGCCTTGTACCTTTTTGGGAATAAGGACCAACATAAAACACTTAGAGAGCACGCTGTGAATGAAATACAAAAAGATATAACCAAGTATGGGCTGAACGATAGTAAACATCACAGACAACAATTGAAAAGAATGGGCCATACAGGAACATTGGTATCCGGTGAAGTCGTAGAAGCGTGTGCAAGAGTAAACAATGTGTCTATCTGGGTGTATCATGGAAAAGAGCTTAAGATACAATATAATACCAACTCGACAAAAGAGTTACCTGTTTGTCATTTAAGATGTGTAGATGGTGTTCACTTTGACCTATTAGTTCCGGAAACGAAGGAAGTTCAATCTTTGGATCTTTTCAGTGGAAATGGGATTGTTTATGATCTGATCGACATCTGTAGTGATGAAAGTTCTCACAAAGAAATTGTTCTGTTCAACCTCACAGATGGGTCAGAAGGTGAAGAAGAGGAGAGGGCAGGAGACCAAGAAGTAGTTGAAAGGAGTGAATCTGGAGACACGCAGAGTGAGAGTGAAGAGGAAGAACAAAGTAATTTAGATGGATAGATGAACAAGATTTAACTGGAATTGAACTACCGAAACTAAAAGAAGACCTTGTGTATGTTTATGAAGAGAGATTATAGTACCTGATAAAAAGAGAGACAAAAGACATCACCAATTGTTGAAAGTAAGTGAGGTGATTAATGGAGAAGAAAACTATGGAAAAAGTTTGTTGTAACTTAAGACAAATTCATGCTCAGACCTTTTAGTAGATACGTCCGAGAAATAACCTGTCAAGAGGGCTATTTAATGAGAGCCAGGAAGGGAAGACCACCCCATGACGGTTTGAGGAGGATATGTTTCATCTATATAGACATTCTCACAAAAATATTATAAAGAGATAAATTGCTTGCAGCAGAAAGTATTGGCACCCAAAGATTTATTATATTTGTAACACGATCACAAGAACTCTTGTGGCAAAATGTGCCAGGTGTTATGGGAGTCCCTGCAACCAGAATAAACCACCAACATGTGGGAGTAAGAGGGCTAAAAATCCTTTTGACATCGCATTGGGATTTGGATGGAACCAACAGACCACCAAAGGAAATAAATATGTGTTAGTGGGAGTAGATGTCTACTCTAAATTAATGGCCGTGGCTGTTCCGAACAAGAAGGCAGATACCATACTGGAAACTTTTTGTAACATGTTGGACTTTCTTAAAAAAACCGAAAGAAGTTCAGACGGACAATGGTTCGGAATTTAGAAACCAGTTAATGGACACATTTTTAGAAAAGAAATATTTCATCACAGATTGAGTGCTACACACCCCCAAAACGAACGGGATTGTGTGAGAGAGGGGAAAATAGGAACCATATTAAACATAAAGCAGAATGTTGACCCATAAAACTACATGGGGATTCTTTGTTTAGGTGACATAATAAGCACTTACAATCATAGTTATTACCGAACTGAAACCAGACACTGGGGTCAGTTTGATTTAGAGAATAAAAGGAAAGAATCAGAAGAATTAACTTGGAAGAAAGATCCGAACTACGAACCTTTTAAGCTGGAAGAATTAGTCTTAAAAGAAAAATAATTACTAAAAATATGGTACAAAATAAATTATTGAAGTACCACGGGTCATATAGAATTGTTAAATCCATGGGAAAAGGTGTTACCCACATACAACATAAATATAGGGGAGTACACTTTGTACAGGAATACTAAGTAATATCTTTGAAAAATTTCTATGAGATACCAAAGAATTGGGAGGAAGAAAATAGGGAACCAGAAAAAGAAAAGTCTATCTTCTGAAAATAGCTCAGGGTTTGGATCCCTTGATTGCTCTGTCTCTTAGGGATTAAAGGGTTTGGTGAGAAGAAAACAGTCGGGCAATTCATTTGCAATCTAAATTAGCAGACTTGAACGATTCAGTGGTCCCCTTTCGGGCCAGGGAGTTGGAAGAAAAAGAGTAGCACATAGGAGATGTAGGGACAAGGCTGAAGAAATATAAAATGGGTGATTATTTGAAACCGATCCCAATAAGAAAAATTTTTGAAGAAACTATTAATATAAGTCTGAGGGAAACTATATACACACACAGTACCTGAGTCGTGGATCGTTGAGGAGATCCATAGAGAGAAACTGATTGTTAAATAGTATACTGTAAATATGTTAGTTTAGAAAAAAAAAAAGCTTTATGACAGTAATTCAATTACTGTATTATCAATCTTTCAAGATTGATATTGAACAGCAATATAAATAAGAAATATATTTTCACGTAGACTCTGTACATAGGTAATTGATAGTGTAAAATTAATAATCACTGCTTTAACAATCAGAGAGGATTGTTTTTGAAAAAAAAAAAAAAATTTTTGTTATACCAGTAACTGGAGACAGTTGTTTTGGTGAAAGAGAGATAAAGTTGTCCTGATAATCGAAGAGATTGCTGGGACAATGAAAATAAGATAAATTCCTTGGTGGTTGATAAAGCTATGATTTTTAAATACAAGATTTTTTAAATAAATGGAGAAACAGGCCAAAAAATTGAATAATACTATTGTTTTCACCTACCAATTCAAAGTAATGGTTTAGTAATGAAAATAAAGAAAGGACGATATGGTATTTTGCTTAATTTTGAGAAATGGTTAAAAAGAAAAAAGTCAATAAAATGGAAGGATATCAATATCTGACAATTATCATCTGAAAAGATTGTGGTTGTAGGGGACAGTCGGGTGCGATCTTTGGCGGAATACTCCAGATGGGCCCCATACACGGATATAACATTCTATTACAAAAATGGCATAAAGCTGATGGAAATGTTACAACTCACGGAAGCTATTCTTGAACGGAATATGGAATTGGGGGATGATTTGATTCAAATAGTCATCTTAGTAGGATTGCATTGCGACTTGACCCGATTAAAACATCTCCGAAACACAAACAAACAGATCATGGTACCCAATTCAGAACTGCAAATGGAGAGATATGTTGTCACACTAGCCAGACAGTTAATTAGATGGGGAAACCAATACCCATTTTGCAAGGTAATATGTACCTTACCATTTACACCCGATTTTGACCGATACAACTATAAAAAACTTAGAGGAAATTTAACTAGAGAACAGCTTGAACAGCAATATACCACCAGAATGAGTCGACGCTATTTACGAGATTTTGTAGACATAATCAACGACTTTTATGTTCAATGGAAGGAATATATACGTCCTAAACCGCTTGCTCTGGCACGGATGGGGCAGTATACATGGAAAGAGACAAAGTGAAGAGTCAAGGGTACAAAGAGAGAGTTGATCCCTAGAAAATATGGAACCCCATCCCACAACCACTGATGGGACTTTTTCCTATTACGTGAGAGTTGCCAAACATTTGCAGATTGTGCAAAGAATACATTAGACACTTTAAAAATTAATAAACGTGGATATGGAATTAACATCACCACCAGAGAGATGGGTTTAGACCATAAATTTAGACCCAGTAGAACAACGAACTGACCATGATGATAAACGAACATGGGTGGAAATCAGAAGTGGATGGTTAGAGGGGGATTTCTTGGAGGAAAGTACACAATTAGACAAATTAAAGATACACTATGTGAAAATAATAAAAGGACGTACCACTAGAATCATTAAAGAGGACATATGGTATGATGAAATTAAAATAGAACCAACTAATGAAGTAATTAATGAAGATGAACAATAAGAGAGAATAATCATAAGACCACACGACGTGATCTTTCGGAATGGAGGTATTGTAGGGCCTAACCTAAAACTAATAAATCCTACATACCAGGTAAGCCATCCTTGTTCATGTTTGTGGAAGTTAGAAATTGTAAATATAAAAGTTAATAATGTAGATATAAAAAATATAAAAAATTTATATATATGTAGGGAAAACTTAAAAAATGTGGCTGAAAAATATATATATATATATATATATATATAATAAATATGTAGGTAAAAATATGTTATATATATATATATATATATATATATATATATATATATATATATATATATATATATATATATATATATATATATATATATATGTGTGTGTAAATTTTATGTGTGTGTGTATAGGTACAGAGTGGTCAGGCATGTGTGTGTACAGGTTATGTAAGGTGTTTATGACAGTAATGAAAGAATTAGTGGTTAAGTAATTTTAGTGGTTTAGAAAGAAAAGCTCACTTGTAAATATTAATAGGAGAGATAGGGATAGTTTTAAGAAGTTTTAAAATCTGTGATTGTAAATAGTGAAGTATTAAAATAGTCCGTAAAGAAAGAATAAATAAAATAATATATGAAGAATTAGAAGTAGAGAGAAAAAGTATAAAAAGTATATTAATTAGATTAAAATAAATAAAAAAGAATATTAGATGTTAAAATACTGTTAAAATTATATTATATTTGTCCTTAAAATATTGTAATGATATGAATAATAATATTATTGAATGTCGTTTACAGAAATAAAAGAACATCGAAAGGAAGTTTTTAGAATGGAAACACTCTCGTGACGTCACGAAAAATCAAGATGGCGGACACAGAGCGCAAATCGCTGCACTTGTCATTCTGAACCGAAACCATTCGGAAGTGTTTCCTCTGTATCTGTGATATTTCTGATATTTAGATTAAAAGTTAGAAAGTTTAACAATTGGTGACCAAATATTTTTAATTATTAGATAGTTTTGGATTAGGTTTTGATATTCTTATATATATACGGATACCGACCGTATTTTACTATAACTACTATAAGCTATTATTTGTACCATATATTGGTAACTTATTTATTTATGATTTTTTAGCACTGGCCATTCTCTTATTTCTGGAAAATTAATATTGGCTATTTAGGGGCTAATTATCGGATGTTACACTGGCCATTTTCCTCACTGGTGTACTTTGATACGGGCCATTTTGTTGG
>JABUQX010059943.1:0-25000 GCA_015478945.1 Trachelipus rathkii | reverse complement strand
ATCATTTTAATATCCCTATTGTCAAGCTAGTTTCTAGCAAGACACATGGTGACCCTTCAGAGTGACTCAAATAAACAACCTTTTTGATACTAATTAGCCAATTAATTGTGAAAAAAATGCATATAAGTGAGAATTCCAATCAGGAAAGGAAAACGGCAAAAATTAAAATCC
Source organism: Trachelipus rathkii (assembly GCA_015478945.1). Lineage (NCBI taxonomy): Eukaryota > Metazoa > Arthropoda > Malacostraca > Isopoda > Trachelipodidae > Trachelipus > Trachelipus rathkii. Next base: position 24,829 of record JABUQX010059943.1, on the reverse strand, counting down.
CAGTAAGACGAGAGGTTCAGTCTCAAGTCTAACAAAAATCTTCATCGAAACAGCAGGGAGAACCGATGCCAAACCACAGAAATTTCTTCCCTGGTCAAATCACGTTGCTTCTCATACGGAGAAGTTTAGAAAAATAAAGAAAGAAGACGAAAAGAGGAACAAAAAAAAATAAAAGAAAAAAAACGTACAAACATTCGGATTTGGTTAATCAAGTTAAAATTAGTGTGTACATTTAATTATAATGATTAATGAAATAACATTAAAATTAATTTAAGATTTCACAGTTGATGATAGTGATTGTCAGTAATAATGTTTTTAAAATGTGTGTAGTTTTACAAAAATAGAAATAGAGATCTTTATTTCAAATGGACCATTGTGAAAGTATCGCATGTTGCTTTCCGGAAAATACGCGTTGACAATCTAAGGCAAAGATATAGTGGCAGTTTGAAAATAGCCCGCGTCGCAAAAAATCAAAGCGCGTATTTTATTGAAACGAAGTTTTAAAATTTATCTGTAAGGATCCATTTTAATGGAAATTAAATTGCTAATTTTAAGTGTGAATTTTTTATATTTAAGAAAAATTTTACGCGCTCAGTCAGTAGTGCGCTTATAATTAAAAGAGAATTTTTAGTTTTGTTAGGTTGGGAAGTCTATTATTGTAATTTTGTAAGGTCGCAATCGACTGCGAACATTATTATATCTGTACGAAATTTTATTTAGTAAGTCAAATGAAATTGTTGTAAGCAGCGCATGTGGCTCAAAGAAATTACAAATTGGCAACTCCAAGTCTTGTGAAGGTTGTCGGGAGAATGATGAGGTGGAACCATTGAGAGCAGACCTCCTTATAAAAAATTTATTAAAATCTTGATGGTACGAATCTAATTTTAAATAAGATATAATCGAACTTGCCGAATTCCGCCGAAGGAAGCGATGTTGATAGAAGTTAGGCCGGAAGTGCCGTATTAAAAAAAAATAATAATAATAATAATAATAATAATGATAAATGGTAATGGAAAAAAAATAATAATAATTTTCTTGTTCAGGTATTTTGTTTAATTATTTAGAATTTGTTAAGCTATGAAAGAAGGGAAACATACTTTGGTTTTATCCAAGAAACTGGAGAAATTCTTAAATGTGAAAGAATTCTGCGAGATCGCAGCTAAAATTTAAAAAAAAAAAAAAAAGTTGAAACAAATTAAAATGAGAATTAATTATTAATTAATTAATTAGTATGAGTACAATTATTTTAATTGGTGATTTTTGTAATTATATTAAAAAAATAGTAATAATAGTAATCTTGTATAAAAATATGATGAAGTAGGATTAAAAAAAAAATCTTGAAAAGTTTAAATGAATAAATTAAGGGGGGGCAAGGGGGCCGCATGTTTAATTCACACGGCCCCCCACTCTAGGGTCACCATTGTAAAAGGGGGGCGACCCCCCTTCCATAATAATCATATACGCTATGGTTGAAATGGTTGTTCTTGTGCAACTGAAGTAAGGGACGCTAGATGGCGTTCCTTCTCTGTAAACTCGAAAAGCGGGCGATTTTTGAATGTATCGGGAGTCTTAAGAAGAGAGTCAGCTTGTAAAGGCGGGAGGAGCCTTGGTACTCTCTCGCCTCTAGGCTTTTCATTTGCTTTAGCCAAATAAGTAACTTCCATTAGAATTTGATTATTAAAAAAGTATTTGTGAAAAAGAAATTTCAAGTATGGTATACCTATACCAATGAAGCAAGAAGCATGGAGTTTAAGAAAATTGTGATTTACTAAATTGAAAGGAAGAAATAAGGGGAAGAAAAAAATAATAACTTCCATTGAAATTAAATTGTTAAAGTATACTAAATTATTAAAATGTTTAATTAAATAATTATTCATTGAAGATGTCCATAAATGTTCTAATGCAATTATTTTAATAAAGAAGAACTTAATTAAATCATTTTTATATCCTTATTGTCAAGCTAGTTTCTAGCAAGACACTGGTGACCACCACACAGCACACACACACAAACACACACTTATATATATAAATATTATATATAATATATATATATATATATATATATATTATATATATATATATATATATATATATAATATATATATATATATATATTTTTTTACAGTTGTCCACCACTTCAACGGGCAGGCCCTATTCCGGGAGGGGTGTTACCGCCAAAATTGCATCCGCTACGCGAATATACGCAGATGAGCACCAGACGCAGGCTTTAAAGTGAGGAGATTAAATTCAGCAGGAAACCCAGAAGATGGAAGAGTTCCACAGAACAGAGGTTGCAGGAAAGAAAGAAGCACCGCAGCGAAACCAGCCTGGAGTTACCATATCTCACAAACACTCGTGAGCAGACCAGCACCCCTTGTGCTACGAGGGCGACGTAAAGGTGGTGGTACGCGAGTGGTGAGTTCCCTCGAACATTGCCGCTACGATACCTATACAAAAGAGATAAAGCACCAACATCTCGCCTCAGAGATAGAGGGTCAAGTGAGTTGGAAAGTACGAACAGTTTATAAGCCTTTTTGCTTTTGACTCGACCTGTCCAAAAGCCGGGTGAAAACCAGAGCCCCAGATATGAGAGCAAGTAACTCATACAGGCGGATGAGACCTTGTAATAGCTGGAGTAACAGAAAAGAGGAAAAATAGTCCTCGCAGTCTAAAAACTCCCCGCGTTTCTTTGGGCCGCCCTAGCACCGTTGTGATGTGAGGTTTCCCAAGACATTTTTTTTGTTTAAGTTAAGGCCAAGGATGTTTATATGTCAACAGGAGAGACGAGAAGAGAACCGCCGAAAGAGATAGGAAAGTTAGAAGGTGTTTTGGAGAGGGAGATTTGTAGAGTTGGAGTTTTTAAAGAATTAATTTCACAAGGTTTTGAGAAACGAACCCCAATCGGAAATTCTATGCAGATCAGCGAGAATGAATCGGAAGATTGGAGACGAGAGCAATTTCTAGAGTAAAAGAGGGAGCAGACATTGAAAATGAGTTGAAGAATGAAGGTCGAGTCATCGCCATATGAGTGGATAGAGTTAGATGTGCAGTTGAGAAGATCATTGAAAAGTAGGAATAAAGTATGAGATAAGACAGAAACCCTGAGGAACACCACTATTGACAGAAAAAGAAGAAGAGTCCGCTTCATCAACCACAGCCGATATTGAGCGACTTGAAAGAAAGCTAGACATAAATAAGTAAAAAAAGAGAAGGAGGAAACCCAAAGGAAGGGGAGCTTGGAGAGCAGGAGCGTGCCAAACCAGTCAAATGCTTTGGATATGTCAAGCGCCACCACGCAAGTCTGCCAGTAGTTCCTAAGAGAAAACCATAAATCGGTTAATAGGAAAGTATATGCATTTAGATCCTTGAAACGCCGAAGCCATAACTGGCGATCGGAAAGAAAAGAATTGACATTCCAGATGGTCTAAGAAGTGAGAGTTGAGAGGGTTTCAAAGATCTTTAGAATAAATACAAGTGAGAGCTATAGGGCGAAAGTTAGAATCAAAGCGGCTTCCTTTTTTCGGAATAGTTGAACATGTGTGTGCTTCCAACACTGAGGGAAAGTGCTAGTATTGAGACATAGAGTATAGTTTGAACGAGGGGCGGGGTCAGCACGTAAGCACATTCCTCAAAACTCGGGGAGGAATGGCCATCCGGGCCACCGCCTTCAACGTTCATATATTTCAGGAACCGATGCACCCGATCAATCTATAATCAAGGCAAGACATAGGACAACACCTGAGAGGCGCAGAGGAGGAGGAGGAATGCCAGAATCGTCCAGGGTTGAGTTAGAGAAAATAGAGGACGCCGAAGAGATTGGCCTTTTCAGTTGGAGAGTTAGCGATGGAGCCATCAGATCGAATAAGAGGAGAGGCCGATTACAGAAGTTATTAGCAATGTTTTTGGCAAGAGGCAGAAAGATTTGTCAGTAGGAGAACCAAAGGAGGTTTAGCACACTTTCGTTTGATGAAGCCCGCTTTGCTCGTCGAAAAGTATCCCTGCAACGATTTCTAGGCTGAATGAAAATTAGCGAGAGCTGATAGAGAAGAGAATTTTTCGCACTCCCGATACGCGCCTGTCTCTAGCTGATGGCAGAGACAGCCCGATCGAACATGGATTATGAGGAGAGAAGATTTTAGTCGGAGAAGGAATGAACCTGCTCATCCCATCAACGGTTACGCTCCCAACTTATCGGCAGAAGTCGAAGCGTCACCAGACGACAAAGCAGTCATCTCCAATTATAGTTAGCGTAGAAGCAACGCAAGGCCCCCAATTGGCCCGATCAAAGTGCCAGAAAAAACGAGTAATGCAGGATGGAGCTGTTGGAAAGAGTATTAAAATTAAGAGATATTAAGTTGTGGTAGATTTACCCATAGGAGCGAAGGTGGTGTAATTTTAAGAGAGAAGGACTAATGGTGAAACATATCAAGTGTGTTCAAGAATTGGTTGGAACGATCCGGAAATGTTTGTGGGCTTTCTTTAATTAGTTTGATCAGATCGTTGGAGATGCTGGAGAATCGATTCGGGCCTCCTCCCCACCTAAATCGGTTATGAGAGGACCCCACATTCAGTGTTGTGTATTGAAATCCCCTAAATAGAGGACCCCAGTATTTGGATGAGAAGATATAACAGTCTCGTGAGAAGTGTAAGATATCAATAGAGGAGTGAAAATCTGTTCTAATTAGGGAACAGTAAGGCAGAAGCACAAGATTTATTGGTAGTAGAAGGAAGAAAGATTTTTAGAGGCACAGAACATCGAAGTTAGGAGATCGAGATTCTCGGACGTGTAACAGGAGTATTAATGTTTACATATGCACACACTCCACCTTCAGACCGAAATTATGACATAAGTTATAGTTGGATAATTAAGAGTTAGAGGCATGAATTCTTAGCCATCTGAGTCTCAGACAAGAGCAAAGGTTAGGGCTAGAGTTAGAGAGGTGATATTCCACAGAGGCGAAGTTAGATTTAAGCCACGGATGTTGGTGAAGTCAATAGAAAGCCCGCGCCCATGCAAACCTGCCATCTCTTCTCTCTCTCTCTCTATCTCTCTCTCGCTCTCTCTCTCTCTCTCTCTCTATTCTCTCTCTCTCTCCTTTCTCTTTCTCTTTCTCTTTCTCTCTCTCTCTCTCTCTCTTCTCTCTCTCTCTCTCTCTCTTCTCTCTCTCCTCTTCTCTCTCTCTCTCTCTCTTCTCTCTCTCTCTCTCTCTCTTCTCTCTCTCCCTCTCTCTCACTCTCTTCTCTCTCTCACACACACACACGCACACACTCACTCTCTCACGCACACACACAAACAAGAATAGATAAAAGCGGACTAAAACAAAAGGAGGAGTCGGGATAAAAATTTAACATAAACTAAATCCCAACAATAAATATATATATATATATATATATATATATATATATATATATATATATATATATATATATATATATATATATATATATATATATATATATATATATATATATAAATATTATAAAAAAAAATATATTATATATACATATAATAATATATATATATATTTATATAATATATATATATCTTATATTTATATATATATTATATATATAATATATATATACATAAATTTTCATACACACCAAAAAATTATAAGTGACCTTCGTTAAAACCTTAAAAATAAAAAATTATAATACCTTATGTTTACAAAATAGAAAGAAAATTCTAAAACCGTATGTACAGTAAATATGTAAACTATGTAAAACCTAGAAAACTAAAAACTCACAAGCACTCCCTCACACTAGCAAATTTACTTACGCAAAATTAAAAGGAAAAAAACTAGTAATCTACATTAAAACTTGAAAAGCAAAAGTAAAGGCTAAAAACCGTACGTAACAGTAAATATGTGTAGCATGTATGCCTAGTAAATATGTAAAGTTTAAAAAGTTAAAAAAAGTAGGACACTAAAAACTTATCTTAAAATTCCAGCCCGTTGAAAGATTACGTAACGTATGTTTTTCCATCTGAATCCATTATAATTATAAGAAATATCAACAAACAGGCAATTAATAAGAAACTAAAGCAATATCAAGGGTGTTTAAATTAAAACTTGAAAATGAACAACTAAAAAATTTTAAAACTGAAATGATTAAAAACACACCACATCCTCACAACACGAGTTCCAACTATCAACCAGAATTGGGGGTTGTTTTCTTAGACTTAGATTTCCTTTTTGGTAAAAATTTCCTCTTGGGTTTTTCCTTTAAAGCTATCTTCTGCAGTATTAATCCCCACCGGTGGTATGGCGCATCATCTACTCCAACTCTGCAAAATCATGAAATTTCAAAAATTTGATTATCCTGTGACTGTCACCTTCTAACGTTACTTCATAAAATCACGTTATTCACTTCTAGTTATTTTCTCTTGCTGCCTTTACAAGGCTGTGTTTACACTGTTTGTTAGTAAATGTTACCCACAAATATTAGACAAGAAGGTCATATAACTCATAAATATATATATATATATAATATATAATATATATATATAATATATATAATATATTATATATAATATATATATATAATAGATATATATATAATGATAATATAATGCTCCTGGATCATTTCCTGAGTCCCGTACCAACTCCATCAATTCGTTAGATGTTTTCACATCTATCATACGACACTAAAGGTCCAGTTCTGTGGAAGAGTTTAGTTTATAATAACAACCTCCAATTGTTACACAACCAGAATTAAATTATCTTGTGAGGGATTTAGATCTACTGAAGGTCAGCCAATTGTTAGTCTCATTGAAGGAAAAATTTAATTAACACCAGTACATCATTTTTCATGACAGAAAGAGAAAAGATCTTCCAATACTTTTCTCAAAGAAGAGAACTAATATTCTGCATATATTCACGTGGCTGTAAAGTATGTTCATGTAAACATGGTTCTGTAAAGAGTGGAGTTTTATTGCACGTCCAAACAAGTCTAAAGCGGTCTCTCCTTCATAAATGGCAATAAGTTATGCCTCAGTACCAGTGCTCATTCTGTTTATTTGAAAGAAACGTTACGAGAATCTGAGTATATTTTGTCGAAGTTAATAATACAGGACCATGAGGGTGACTATATGTCGAGATTGAAAGATTTCCATGCTTTATGTTCTAGGACAGCAAGGCTCACACCAATATACCCTGTTCCTTGGGAGTTGACAGTCAAACAAAGCCAGCAGTGGATACAAAAGGATTGGACGAGTGAGATCTGGGGTTGAAATTGAAATTAAAGAACTCGTGAAAAGAAAACCTTGTGACCCAAAGAACGTACTCCTGCCTCCACTTCACTCAAACTTGGCATAATGAAGCAGTTTACAAAAAGCTCTCTCTAAGGAATGGGAATGTTTCAAATACCTAAGCGACAAATTCCCTGCATTAATCCGATGCAAAGAAATTAAAGAGGAGTATTTGCGGTCCTGGATATTCAGAAAACTAATGAAAGACCACAGTTTGAAACGAAATATGGATGTTAAAGAAAAAGTTGCATGGCAGTTCAAGGGAGTAGTAAGTAAGTTTCTTGATAACAATAAAGACACAAAATATTCCAAGACAATCTCAAGATAAATGCTTTAAAAATTGAGGAATGTGGGTCATGATCGCTGAAAGCCGTTAATTCACTTTCTTCTAATTCTCATTGACACTTCCAGAAAATCCTAAGTTTAGCGAAGGAGCAGACGCTTCCACAAATGGTAAAAGAAATGAGAAAGGACCAGGCTCGCTGAAGACTAACAAAATACATTATATACGTGATACTCTGGCTGTTGCTATAAACTGAAAAATTAGGTGTAGTTGGGATGAGTATATGTAGTAGCAACATAACAAGAAAAAGTTCAAAAAGAAGCTCCTCAAACTCACCAAAACCTATCCTATCTTGGCACTGTCTGATATATTGTCGACTTTAAATTGCCGCAATGGCCTCTAATAATATGTAAGGTTCATTTCCAATATTTGTTACACATATTTCACTTTGTAATACCATTACTTTAAATTTTAATATAAATCATATAGTGTGTCAATGTAAAACACTTTAAGAACCATTAATAGAAATTACTGTCTTCATGACAGTCAAATGATTTGTAAAAACTACGTAGAGGGGTAAGAGCAACTCTGTCATATTTGTGTGTAGTGTTTCCCGTGCACATCATTCAAAAACATAAAGTCACAGTTTAAACTAAGAACAATTTTGCAAAAGTAAAAAAATGAGCCTGTTAATTCCGTCTCAATATATAGGTTTAATACATAAAAAAGAACCTTGGCCAATTATTGGGAAATAATAGGTGGGATGTGAAACGAATGAACCATTACCAGCACCTTCAAATCCTCATTTCCAACTTGCCGCACACTTTTGGTTGTATATATATAATAGTATATATATAATATGATATATATTATATATAATATATAAATATAGATAAATAATATAAAAATATATAAATAATTATTATATAAATAATAAAAAATATATATAATATAAATATATAAATATATAAGACTATATAATATATATAATAATAATTATATATATATATATATATATATATAAATATTATATATCTATATTATATATAATATATATATATATATATATATATATATATATTATAGATAATATAATAATATAAAATTATATTTTTTTTTATTATTTAGTATGAGGTCATCACATTAGAGTTACGTTCAGTTTAGGAAACAACAAAGCCCATTATTTGATCTCAGATGCATTGGCGCCATATTTTAAGAAAAATATTATTAAAGACCTCCCAACTTTGCAGCCGTTTACAAGGGTAGTAATAGAAAGTGAGGAAACAGAAAAAAAAGGAATTGGAAATTTTGATTTCAAGAAAGAAAAGGTTATAATGAAAGAAAATATAAATCATAAGCTTCTATTCTAGTGGAAAAATTAAACTGTGCTCTTAATAACTCATCGATTCCATTACCAAATGTTCTTATGTTAGGATCAGACAGTCCAAATGTAAACAAATCAGTGAAAAGATTATTTAACGAGCAAGTAACCATAGTAAGAAAAAAAGGACTTTTAATATGGTTTTGCAATATCCATACAATACACAATGCTTTTCTAAAGGGTATAGAGGAATTAGGCGAAGATGCTTCAGAATTTATCTTTAGCCTCCATCGTTTCTTCCACAACTGGCCATCCAGATGGGAAGACTACTGAGATTCAAAGACAAACTGGCGTTATTAATCACAAGTTAATTAAATAATTGTTTCAAGTAGTGTGGCTACCATAAAGAATGCTGAAAGATTTTTGGTAACAATGGGGAAAGTTGAAGAAGATTTACATATGTACTAAGCATTAGCCCAACCTGATAAAAGACCGATACAGAAAAATTGTAGGTGTTAAAAAACCTACCATGAAAGCAGAGTTTAACTTTTTATATTGTATAGCACATATCTTTACGAGTGTCACAGGCTTCCAAAAAGAAGAAAGAACCAATTAATTCATCTCTGATTCTGTGTCTCATTGTTATTGAAAACTGTTGGAAGATTGCATGTTCATAGAAAATTTCAAGATTCTGATTTTAAAAAATAAATTGATACGCTTTTTATATACTGAACTTTTACTGCCATGATTGAAAATAATCCAGTTTTCTATACGTATAAAGAAACTTGGAAAAAATGTTTGTGAAAGACAAAACGTTTTTTTCTGTCCTGCAACACAAAAACATTTTGTGAATCTTTAACATTCTATAATAATTTGATGAATTTTGTTTTCTGTGAAAAATATTTATCATGTCTATCTCCTAATAGAGATTGTCCAAAGAAAGCTACCAAAATATAGTTGAGATTGCTAGGTCATGCCATGGAAAATCGATAAGACATTGACTCTTAAGGATGAGTGGAAATTGAAAAAAGCTGAACCAGAGTCCCGAAAAAAATCATATAATCTGTAATTGGCCAGTTTTTAATAAAACCACCCATCAGTAAACACTTCAGATTCACAGTTTGGAAATAAGTAGTAAAAGTTCATGCCCGTGTGAATGGTGTGACTGTAAAAAAAAAAAAAAAAAAAAAAAAAAAAAAAAAAAAAAAAAAAAAAAAATAAAAAAAAAAAAAAAAAAAAACAAAAGATGTGAAAGAGCATTTTCCACATCAGCAAAACTCTTACAAGTACCAGTGCATCTATGTCAGAGAGAAACTTTAAGATGCTTTAATCACTTAAAGTCTCTTAAAATGTATGATAACAAACCTAACCTTATTTCTCTAACTCCAGAGCTCTTTCCATGGGACGTTTTAGCATAATAAACAATACATCACTACTGGATAAGGAAGAGAAAAAAGAGACTCGAAGATGAAGCCGGCAAAGGCTGAACAAGACAAAAAAATTGCTGAAGAGGAAAAACAAAAAAAAAACAACTTGATCCAAAAAAGAAAAAAAATTCTGATGATGAACAAATGCTGAAGAAGCTACGAAAGGAAGAGGCAGAGCAAAGTGGAAGTGCAGCCAACTGTCATTTGTTTCTTTTCATTTATAGCTTTAAAAAAGAAAAAAGATTTTCAGTTACCATATTTTGCTTCAAGCTTTTCTTGACGCTATCACTAATGTTCAGAAAGAGCAGTCGGAAAAAAAGATTAAGTGTGCATAATAATCGAATGTCGAGTGAAAAAACGAAAAACAAGTCTCATTTCAGAATTTTTCAAAAAAGTTTTATATTACCCTTAATTTTCTATAATTATTAGCTTGTTTCTTCTGTAACCAAATACAGTAAGTGTATTTTCAGTATATGTATTATTCCAATTTTCTCATACAATTATTGACTTCTAAAACTAACATTTTCATTATAACTATACTTCAGCTTCATTATAGAACCAAAACCTACTTCATAGTTCTTAGAATCTCAAAATATAGATGTAAATAGCAATTATGAAATATAAGATGATTGACGCGGATATTTGAATTTTAGTAATGGAAATTGTAAATTCTGTTCACGTTTTTCTCAAAAATTGTAAAATTTTGTTGCGTTTAAGTCAATTCATTCACTGTTTTTCACCAATTCTCAGCCAAATACAAAAGTTTTCAAAATTTATTCACTTTTTTCACTTTTTGAGAAACTCGCTACAAGCCCTGTATGTGCATTAAAGGTGGTGGATGATAAATGTCTTTAAACTCGTGTGCAGATATAGGGGAAACATTTAAATTAATGTTTCAATAGTGCCGGTAGCTTCAAGATTTTAAATAGGCCGTATGATAATGTAAAATGTGATTAACCCATGGACTTGCCTCCCTATTTTTCTAGAAAACAAAAGCACAGTACACTCTACTTTGCAGTGAAGCTCATCTACCCTTGAATTAAAATTCAAAAATTTTTGGATGGTGATTGTCTAAGAGACTTATTAAGTTTTATTTTCTTCTATAGTACCTGGGAATCAGTGTTATGTGGAATTGTGGCAAATATTAAATTAGGACTGATATTTTTGCATGGAAATGCGACAGTGGAAGGAGGGTTTTAAGAACATAGTCTTATTTCTCAAAGCACAGTGCACAATGCTATAAGATCTCATGAAAGTATTTATAAAGTTCTTATCACTAATAAAATGTATTAAGAGGAGAAAGAGTTTGAGGAAGAAGGTGCGCCCATAGGAGATATGAAGAACATCTCCAAAGAGTCAAAACAAACCAAGAAGAAGAAGATAATAAAAAGGTTGAAAAAAGAAAAGTTGTCCATACAGATCTATAAAACTGAAGAGCAGAGAAGATGTGTAAAACTGAAAGGCTTGGACCAGAAGAAAGGCTATAAAATTCAAATTTCAGATGCTTGAGGAAAAAAAGTTAACCTAAATCCCCCATTACTTTTGTGATCACAGTGGACGTTATTAACCTAGTCCATTAATGCTAAGCTTTTAATATTTCCATTTATTATGAAAATAAAACTGTTTACTTGAAAAAATAAAAAAAGAAATCAATTTTATGCCTCGGGGAAGGTGCAAGCAGATTACATAAAAAACAATAAATATTTTTTTAATATTCATCCATGATGATGAAACAGTTTCTAAAGAAATTTTCAATAATTTTAATCTATCATCTCATTATAATAGTCTGCAATGTTGATTAATAGATATTTGTTATACGGTATATTTTTGAACACGATTATCAGGAATAATCCGCGGATTTGGTCATTTCGCCAAGAAAACGGTAAAGTTCAAGATTTCCAAGACCACCCGACAAGCTAACCAGCAAACGGCAGCTATAAGATATATATAATATTTGAATTATATATATATATATATATATATATAAATATATATATATATAATATATATATATATATATATATATATATATATAATATATATATAATATATATATATATATATATATATATATATAGTGTTAATTTTAAAGAAAACTATTATGCATTCAATTTATTTACTCAATTATTAATTCATGTGATAAATAGTAATTAATTAATGAATTATGATTATAACATTTCAAATTCAGCAAATATGTAAATTTTTAAAAAAACAAAATTTTAGAAAATTTCAACATTTATTTGGTAAAGAAGTAAGTTTAGCAGGGTTAGCATTACACCCCCTTCCCCCCCAAAAAAAAAAAAAAAAAAAAAAAACAGCTGCAAGTTTTTTTTTTTTTTTTTTAATTTTTAGTATTTCAAAAATTTAATATATTTTAAAAATTAATATATATTGCAATAATATAACAACTAGCTATTATTATGTTTTGGATTATTATAGCCTAGTTCATTTTATTCAAAATTTACACTGATAACCTTTAAATATTTGAAATTAAATGTAGTGAAAAAAGTAAGTTTTCCAAATTTAATATAAAGTACAAAAATAAATGTATTTTATAATTTATGACTAGAATATAGTAACTAGATTCTCATTATTAAAAAATTACTACTCTTTTCAGTAAATAAGAAAAGTAAAAATTCTTTCCTCTTGGTTATAAATTTACTAGAATTTATTTTGAATTTCCATTATTTTATAAAATTATAAAATTATATTATTATTAAAATTATTATTATTATTATATAAAATTATATTATTTTATAAAATTATTTATTAAAATTTATCCGTATTTGTAGAATTTAGGTCAATTGACTCAAATCACTAAATTAATTTATTAAAACAATTACCCTAAATACTTTGGTGGACTAATGATTTACAGGTTAAAAGAAAAACTGTATTCCCAGCCCATATGTTCCAAAGAGTCACTGCTATCAAAGTTAAGCCCAGATAAATGGTGGACTATTTTGTATATTTGTAAAAATGAACTGATAAAAAAGTTACCAGATGGGCTTTGCCAGTTTTTGGCATCCTTACTTTAATGCCTGGCCAGTTCTAGATCAATTATATGAAAATTCTCTACTTTTGGTCTTGTTGAATCAAAAGTTAAAAATAGATTTGGGTTTGAAAAAGCTCAAAAAAACTCTTAAGGATATATAAAAATCTAAGACAGCCAGATAGTTAATATTAATGAGAAATGTGATGCATTCACTGACTGACTGACTTCAATCCATTGTCACAAATTAGTTAGCCTATATAGTTTATAATTGAAATTCAAAATATATGGTAACATTACCTTATTTACTGAAAAGTTTTTATTTAGTAATTTTAATAATGGAATATAGTTATTTATTATCTTCTAGTCATTACCATTTAAAGATAAATTCATTTGCAGTAAAATTTAAAATTAATTTTTTCCTTCACATTTATTTCAAATATTTCAAAAGGTATATCTGAAAATCTTGAATAAAATGCAACTAGGCTCACTAATAATGAAACATAATATAGTTATTATTATTGTACATTTAATAATTTTTTGAAATATCTCTTAAATTGTTGAAAATAACAGCAAAAATTTACAAAAAAAATAAGTAAATAAAATCCACTTGCAGCTTGATATTTTTTTTTTTTTAGTTGGGCTTTTATATTTCTTTCTTGGGGTAGGTTTTTTTTTGGTTAGGGTTGGCTGAGCACTGGAATTTTCAGCACTGCACCAGAGTAAAGGCACCGCACCACTCACCGCACCAAAAGTAATTTTATTTGCACCTCAATGCATCTCTATGTTAAAAATGAAGTTGTGTGTCGTACTACACCACACCGCAGAAAATGAGGCACCTACACCGCATCTGGAGCATCGACCAACCCTAATTAGAAGAATTAATGAGTGTCAAATATGGGTGACACCACCTGATGACATTAGTGTCCTGCTATTTTTCTTTCTTTTCTTCAGTTTTATTACCAATTCTTAGTCTTTCTTTTCCATATATATTCTCTCCCATTGTCCATTTTGAATGATTGTCAACAGTAGTTTTTTTTTTTGTTTTTTTTTACAGTTGTCACCATCACTCACGGGCAGAGCCCCATTCAAGGAGGGGGTGTTACACGCCTCAGAATGTCAAAGAGGGGATGTTAAAATTACGCAGATGAGCACAGACGCAGGCTTTAAAGTGGGGGAGATTAAATTTAGCAGGAAACACAGAAGATGGAAGTGAATTCCACAGAACAGATGTGGCAGGAAAGAAGGAAGCACCGCACGAACTAGCTGGCAGTTATCTACATCAACAATAGAAACTCATTTGCAACCACAGCGCCCCCTAGTTCTACGAGGGTCGACGTAAAAGGTGAGGTTACGCGATGATAAGCTCCCCGAGCACCTGCCGTGCGGTACCATAGAAAAGAGATAATAGCACCAACATCGCCGCCAAGGATAGAGGTCGAGGGAACTGAAAGAAACAGGGACAGTTATAAGCCTTTTGGCCTGTGACTTGACCCTATTCCAAAAACCGGGTAAACCAGAGCCCCCCAGATATGAGAGCATACTCCATTACAAGGCGGCATACAAATTTATTTAGCAACAAAAAGGAAAAAAATCCGCAGTCTAAACAGAACTCCATTTCTTTGAGCCGCCCTAGAACCTTTAAGTGAAAGTTTCCAAGACATTGGTTTTATTTAAGGCCAGATGTTATATTTCAACAGGAGAGACGAGAGAACCGTCCGAAAGAGATAGGAAAGCTGAAAGGTCTTAAAAGAGGGAGATTTGTAGAAGTTGAGTTGTTTAAAGAGTGAATTTGACAAGGTTCAGACGACCCCACCGGTATTCTATCCAGTATTCAAGCGAAATAGATAAATCGGAAAATTAAGACGAGAGGCAATTCTAGTAAATAAAAGAAGGAGCAGAATTGAAAATAATTGAAGAATGAAGAGCGAAGATTAATACATATGAGCAGATAAATGAAGTAACAAGTAGAAGATCATTAATGAAAAGTAGAAAGAAGTAGGGATAAAACTAAACCCTGAGGAACACCACATTGACAGAAAAAGGAAGAAAGAATCGCCTCCATCAACAACAGCCAATATTGACGATTTGAAAGAAACTAGACTATGTGTGACGAGAATGATGGAAACCCAAAGGAAGGAGCTTGGAGAGCAGTGAGCGTGCCATACCGGTCAAATCTTTGGAATGTCAAGCCCACCAACGTAAGTGCTCCGTAGTTCCTAAGCGGAAAAACATAAATCAGTAAAAGGAAATATAAATCCAGGAGACCTCAAGCGCCGAAAGCTGTACTGGCGATCGGAAAGAGTGAATGAGATTCCAGAAAAATAGAAAATGAGAGTGAGAGAGTTTCAAAATCTTTAATAGAATACAAGTAAGAGCTATGGCGATAGTGTAGAAGGATCAGAGCGCTCCTTTTCGGAATAGGGACATGGGCTGCTTCCAACACTGAGAAAGTGTTAGATTGAGACATAGAGAATATGAGTTGAACGAGCTGGAAGCACGAACACATCCCTCAAAACTCATGCGGAGAATGCCAGTTCCGGCCACCCGCTTCCTAATCTGTAGATTTTCATTATGCCCATTTCACCGATCGAATGTAATCACAGCCAAAGGCATAGGACACCATGAGAGAGTAGGAGGAGGAGGGAGGAATGCCAGAATCCGTCCAGGGTTGAGTTAGAGTGAGCAAAGAGATTAACCTTTTCAGTGGAGAATTAGCATACAGAACCATCAGAGCAATAAAGGGGGAGTGAAGACAGGATATGCAGAATCCCTTGGTTTAGAATTTTTTGGCAACCAGGTAAAGATTGTCATAGGAAACCAGAGATTATGCTCACGTTTCTTTTTATTGGTGAAGATCCCTCTTTAGTCCGTCAAGGAGTATCCCTGAACGTATTTCTAGCAGGAATGGGAAAATTACAATTATTATATAACGGGATAATTTCCTACTCCCGATACGCAGCTGGTCTCAGCCTCCTGTGAAATTCCAGTAAACAATCACGACTAACCATGTGTATTATGAGAAAAAGATTAGTTCGGTAAGAATGAATGGAACCGTTGGCTCATCCCGATCAACATTACAGCTCCCACCTGATTCAGAATCGAACTGCACCAGAACCAAAGGCAGTCACTCCAATACTTAGGCTGTTAAACAACGCAAAGCCCCCCCAATCGCCCGACAAATGCCAAAAAACAATTACGCAGGTATGACGTTGAAAAAGGTATTAAAATAAACGATATTAACTGTATTTTTCAGTATATTTTTTTTTTTTTTTTTTTTACATTTTTTTGGCCACTAAAATTAGGTACTGCACATAGCTCACAAGGATTTATTCGTTTTCCCACTGTAGAATTCGTTTGTTTTGAGATATTAGGAACGAAAGAAAAATGGTGTGGCTGTTAATGAGTAATACATCTCGAATAGATAATATACTCCTGTAAAACATCTGCACTGCAATAGATAAACAGGAATGGCTGATAATAGAGGTAGACTGAATGGTGCTTTAAGATAGAACAGATAGTAGGATGATATAGATGAGATAAAACTATTCCATAGATGAGAGTATGAACGAGATAAAGTAAGATAATAGTAGAAAGGTAAATATGAATATATGAAAGGTGAAGAGAAAACACAGATGGAACTTTCGCGCGAGAAGTCATTACAAGCAAGAAGCCATTAGAGCGAGGCCTCAATTTGAGGCTTGGTAATCAATATTCCAAAGCGTACGTGCTAAACCTATGTGATGTCAGAGCTAGGATACGTGAACAGCTTACGCGCCCACGTGCTATATAGAGCTCGCCGCCCGTATCACCATCTTGAAAGCCGACCGCAGTAACGGCTAAACCCAATCATATCCAGTCAGCCCAGGATCTTTCATAGCCGGTTCCCGTAAAGTAAAATACGATCAGAACACCTCACATGATGCTGATCGAGATAAATAAACGAGACACCGGGCGCGACGAGACCGAGGAATCAATGGGCACGCAGACCCATCCGGTTTTGCCTGGCTCAAGAAAGAAAAACCGGGACTGCTGGGTATACAATCGCACAAATGGGAACATCCTGAAAAATACTAAGGATGAAAGCACGTATAGGAAACGATCGAAAGGCGAGGGGTAAGCAAATGGCACCACGGACAGGATGGCCCACGTAGTAACAACACAACGTCCACCCGCGGAACGGATGGCATTACCTCCCCGAGTTTATGAGTAAAATAAACGGAGTAGATGCTTAAATGCTGGCCCTACTGACAATTGCGATTCACACATAATCCGTAAACACTCCTCAAATTACTATGCATTTCCCTCAGAAGTTTTGACAAGCAGCGCTCGCTTATGTCCAAAGAACGCATTATTTGCAAACGAAAAAAAGTAGGAGAAAGCCGTCCTGAATCCTGGGAATATATCTAACTAGTCGCCCACGGCCATAGGATAGCTTTAGGCTAAACCGTGACGAGCCGAGTGGGTATTCCGGTAATCAGGTCAAAAGGGGAATCTTTCGAAACCCCTCGCTCAACTCTCATTTCTCTAGCCCACATCTCGTGACTGGGCTCCCAAATTTCCCCTTCTTTGCCACACAGCACACGCACGCACACAACAAAGAAAAACAAAAAGCCAAAACAACAGGAAAAAAAACAGGAAATGGTCGGGGAAAAAAGGGCAGACAGCAAAACTTTGAAGCACGGGAGTGGCTGGTTAAAAAATGGAAAAGCAAAGGGGAGTGAATAAAAGGTGAAAAATGGGAAAAACGCGAAACCGGAGGTGGACAAAAAGGGGAAAGCGAAAAACTAAACACACAAGCACAGTACTTAAACTAAAACACATAAAGCAGACACACATCACACCGTACACACAACTCAGACAAACAAAATAACTAAACCATGCTTAAAACAAACAAAGAAATACCTACCATAAACATAAACCAGAAAATGGTAAATGAAAACCGAAAGAATGGAAAAAGAAAATGGAAAACAAAATATATATTTGGGAATAGAAAGAACTTGTAAAAAAAGAAAAAAAAAAAAATAAAACCAAACTGAGCGTAGAAAGTCGTCAAACATGGACAAAAAATCTCATCGCGCGCAGATAATAGCGGGCTCTGGGTCTACGGGTCAAAAACGCTCGAGAAACCGGTAAGAATTCGCTGAACTAAGCAGTAGAAAAAATAACATTGGAAGATACATAACAGCCCAGTCATCATGCCTACAAAAAATAAGCTAACCAATGGAATTTTAATGGGATGGTGTTTTCCACCCTCAGGAAATACGGGGAGACTTGCGTAGGATGAATCGGCGAAGTGAAACAAAACAAAAAAGAAAGCGTAAAAGTGGTGGCGCTTTGACATATCCAAAGCATATTTGACGGGTATGGCACGCGTCACTGCTCCAAGGCTCCCCTCCTTGGGTTTCCTCGTTCTCTTTGCTTACTTATGTCTAGCTTTCGTTTAAGAAATCGCTCAATATCTGCTGTTGTTGATGGGGCGACTTCTTCGTCCTTTTCTGGTCAATAGGGAATGTTCCTCAGGGTTCTGATGTGCATTATCTCTATCCTATCTCCAACTCTCTATCTGCTTTTCATTAATGATTTTCTCGCTCTGCATCATCTATAACTCTATCCACTTACATTTATTGCCGTGATTGAGGCTCGACCCGGTTTCAGGGTTCCAACTTCGTATGGTCGTAAATTGCTGCTCGGCTTACATATTTATATCTCTGAGATATATTAAAGGACCTGCATAAACTGTGATCTGTTATAGAAAACAATAAACCGTTTCCGGATAGATCCGAGCATAAATTCTACGGAGGCATGAAGCGTAGGATTAGAAGATTTCAGATAGATAAGAGTCCAGGAGATTGAGGTAGGGGACCGTAATGAATAAATGGAGGAGTGAATATGAATAGATTAGGTGGGGAGGAGTGGAGAGAAGGAGGAGGTATAGGGAGGAAGAGCAGACTCCCCGGGCACCAAAACCCACGAGGCCCGCCAGGCCTGGGTGCAGGCGTAACCGCAGGGTCAGTGGAGGCCAAGCCTGCTCACTATAGACACAAACGGAAACCAAGTCTCGACGCAATGTTCTTGATATTTAAAAAAGAAAAGGACAACCAAAACTGGGTCACTAAAAAGAAAATCATGTATGCAGATTACCGTCTCATGATACACAGACCGCGCTGTTATGAAAAAAGTACTTTGACGCCAGTTAGGAAATGCGGCGGTAGTCGTTGTTGGCGGCATGGACGGGGCGAAGGGGCGAGATGTACATGATACACCTCCGATTCTGCTCTCCTGCCAGCACGGAAGGGCATAGAGCACCAAGGGTAATGCCAGTAGCGTGATAGTAAGGCAATGCGCGTCTCACTGGACAAGGGCCGGGGTAGACCACGGTGGAATTCATGCTAATCAGCGCCAATACTAAATATCGAGGAACAAAACAAATTGGTTCAAGGAACGTTTGAGAAAAATCACACTCACTATCACTGAGAAGAGAGAGCATGAGTAGTAGCGTATAGGGAGAGGACTTATCGAATAGAAAGAAAGATGAACGAGGTTGAGGTGGGTAATATTGAGTGGATAGATTCTGAGTGATTAAGGAAGGGATAGAAGAGGAAATGAAGCGAGGACTTTTATGTTTCACTGACTTCACATGAGATTACATACGGACAGTTATATCTGGAAAGAGGTCTACATGCCAGTTCGCCATTATGTATTAGGAGATAGAGTGAAGGCGGTCGTGATCAAGTGTCCGTAGTAAGGTCCCGAGAGGCCAGTCAACCTGCAGATGCACATGCAGTATAACATACAGAACGGTTGTATCGGACAGGAGGGCCTGAAAGGAGCGTCACGATCAACATCACCGACGCAGGGCTCGAATGTAGGAAGTATAAGGGATGGACTAAGTCAAAACAGACCTCTAAAGAAGACTTATACATCAAACCAGAACATGTCACTAGTACTAAAGATCGTGTCTGTAGAATACGACAGCTATGACCTCCTATCTCTCAGTCTGCAGTGTCGACGAAGCTCAAAAGTGTGAGTGGAACGTTTAATACAAATATAAAGTGCATCACATTGCATATATAGCAGATTACAGCGTTATAAGCTGAGGTCATGGAGAAAATGCTTTACGATAGGGAAATCTTTCCACTCGCGTGCACGCCTGCCATTTAAAAGACGCTAGAGCCTCGGATAAGCAAAAGGGAAATAGAGAGGTTGACTAAGAATATGAAATAAGAATAAAAGAAAGAAAAGAGTGTGGTCAGGTCACATGAGTTTTATTAGAGTGGTTGACAGCCTCTGGAAAAACCACAAGCCATGAGCGCCAAAAACTACAACAGCACTTCAGTGTGTGAAAGTCAACTCGCAAGACTTTACCGATTTCCGGCGTACGTGCCGCGCTCCTTCTTATCCTACGCCACGCTCTGTTTCTGCTTTTAATGGAATTTTGTTACCTACTCTTGCTAGTGATATATCCTAACTCATTAATATCACAACATACACTTATAGGAAAGACACACGCAGTCTGTGAAACTACATTTATGACGATAAAAAATAATTGCTGTTAGTTGAAATTTTGGTGTGTAAAAGCACCCCTCTTAGGTGCAATGGTCTGCAGGACTTTGCACACGTGAGTGGTGGATGATCATCTAGTAAAATATTCATTAACCTCTCCTCAAAAAGTAAAATATATATATGACTATGGGTATAAATAACTACCGAAAAGTATATAGGGTATAAACTATGAAGAAAAAAAGGTAAAAATAATAATTTAAATAAATTAATATATTAAATAATATAAGATAATGGAAATAAATAGGAATTATATTATTATTATTTATATGTATAATATTATAAGTATACTATATTAGTTTATATATTGTATAGGCCAGTGTAAAATTCCCAGATATAAATCTAAGAATGATTATCATATGTAATTCAAAACTTCATGTTCTATTAAAAATATATAACTATCAAATTCATATTAATAATAATAATGAGAGGCTCGAGATTAAATCACTTTAATATATAGTAATAAAATGCACAATTTATTAATATAATACTCAACTCATAATAAACGTCAAATATAATAATATGGTGAATGCAATAATGACGAAAACCTTATAAGAATAGAAGTGGAAACTCATATCATATGACTAAATTACAGTAGTCATAAGTGGAGCACACGCACTAATATCTCTACTTACTAATACTAGAATAGAGAGATCAATATATACACACGCGCCATTATTGATAATAATAATAAGCCTAATCACAGAGTGAGAGGTGTCACGTACGACACGAAATCCTATATATTAAAGATCATATATCAATATTCTATAAGCAAATAGTGTCACTCGCAGCACTCATATAGTATCATAATCTCTCTCTTATTTATATATAGAGAAAATAATGACATAGAGAGATAATTATAGACTATTGAAATTGTTAATATACTCTCCCTTCACGCCAAGAAAGTATAGAGCAATGCTCTCACGTACTAGAGAGAGTGACCTTTATATAGACTCTCACGGTGAATACCTTACACATAGTACTTGTCTTAAGACAAACTCAAGGCATGGGCCTATTTTAAAAATTTGGATGGGCGCTGCCGGATAACCAAAATAGACTTATCGGTAATGTTTGAGCTGGGAGACTGGTAAGAACTAAGGAGGTGCTCCATGTCTGGCACCTTATTATTCGAGACCGACCTCGCACGTTCTACTCTCTGATAGCTTCATATTTTCGTAAACGTACCGTTGAGCGAAGGTTATGTCATTAGTCTCAGTGTGGATACTTACCTGGAGGGCTATCATTAGGTGACATTCCTCATCGTGCCTCTGCAGCGCGTGTTCCTTGTAGTAGTATATTATATATAGCACATAAAGACCGTGACCTCTATTATTATCTACCCTTATATTGATTACTGAGCCGAGGAAAGCACCAAGCCACACCATGTCAACGTAATATAAACGGTCCCCGTTAAATGTGCACAACTAGATGCTTGAGGTTTTGGAACGCATCAATACTTTTAGGACATAATATATAAGTAATTTAAATATAATAAAATTTTCAACGTGCGCGCTAAGTGTGATAATTTCTGATATATAACATCGCCACTACAAGTGCACCGATCGCTCCCCGTCCCTCTAACTCGACCTCAAAAATTATACAGAGAGAGAAAGATACTACCCTAATTACTATATACTCAGCTAAATACTTCTCAGTACTCTCGACACGGCATCGAAGACAGTCACGATGAAAAGAGAAGAGAGCTCGGCATCGTATATGCAGCAAGCAGATATCTATAAGCTTAATATAACTATCAACATAGCTCCAATCTACGCAATAACCTCTCATCATATGAAAGACGAACTGATTAGGATACACAAGCACTTGATTTCTCGTCTTATTAATGAACGACTGAAAGAGACCGGTGGTGCCGTTTTGACGAGAGAAACACATCTGGCTGCGGGTGGTGGACATATCCATGGCATTCCTGCATGACAGCATCTACGGGTGATGTGTACCGCTAGTGAGGCGCATAATATCACAACCGTGAGCATACAACCGACGTCTCTCATACACAGCGATTACGACCGAATTGGGAAACACAAACTATATGTGGTTCTATAGATTTCCTTAGAAAAATACTCTAGTGTCTTAAACCTATTAGAGAATTCATAGAACGCTGTGTGTAAAGAAAAAATAAATTATGTGCACTCCGCCGTCCATGTAAGACCTCTCGATAATCATAAGCGTTTAACCTTCTCGAAACAGAAACCGTAGCGGCTCACTCCCTAGAGAAATCTAGGTTTAATTTAGAAATCTATGGTTTTAACTTAGAATCTAGGTTTCATGAGAACTGTTAAGACAAATGTATTAGAGCAGTAATCGCTTAGATATCTTACGGTTTATTGTATTCGAAACTCTAGATAGGGTTACTCTATTTGGCCAGGCTCTCAGTGTTCTCAGAGGTTAAAAAAGAAAAAAGCATTTGGCGCGAGAATCTTTTTTGTGAATATTTACTGTACGTGCGTTCGATATTCTTACACTGCTAATATGAAACTACTCAAAGGTTTAACTTAAAAAGGTATCTATAATTTATTTAATTATATAGGAAATCATACATAGGTTTAACTTTAGATTCTAGGTGCTGTAGAGCGCTGTCTGAGACACAACTGTCATGGTGGACTATACATAATACTGCATTTATGCTGTCATTGAGGGTGCTCTATTCGTTATGAAATACTATACTGGGATGTTCAAACTATCCGCAAACCAAAGTCAAAGGATCACTCAGGCGCGCTGAAATTAGGCCCTAGAAGCAAGATCAATGTTTGTGTGTGCTCTATAGTAGAACTCAGAGAGTATATTTGCATGCTCTAGAAATATATATTTAACTATAGAATTCTAGGTTTAACTTGGTAGATTGCTCCACATGATAGAGTAGGTTGAGAAAAGGATGATATATTCTCAAAAATTTTATCTCTCGGTATATACTCACTTTGACCATAGGTGCATCGAACCGCTAGTACGCGCGAGTGAACGCACATCGTCTGCCGAGTGTTGTGGACAGTTATGTTACGAGTGCGTCAATCATGCTAGTCTAACTGGGTCGCATCCACACATCCTCTAAATGATAACGTAACAGACGAGGATCAGGCATATAATTTAGAGGACTCGTGGGGATATGTCACAATCCCTGTTTCCAGTACTATATACTAAATAGATGAAGTGATAGCTAGTGTACAAGATATCTATAATATATGGATTCTGAAATAAGTGAAACAATTATTGTATCATAAATATATTGCCTGACATATCAAACTGTATCCTCGATAAAATAAGCTATAGCTCGTTGATATACTCATGATAGTCACTCATTATCTAATATGAGACAGGAAGATGTAGGGAGATGTGGATAGGGTTGGAAGACCTGCTGGGGCTACAGTGGCATTCTTTTGCTAATGGGCTAATTCCTTGATATAGTATATTATTATAGGCAGTGAGTAACATAGTAAGCATTACATCAATACGAAGGTTCTAAAGGAACGCCGATATAATGAGGCATACAACTTAGCTTGTTGTACAATACAAATTTTGCTCAAATAAATAAGTAACATAAATAAATAAATATATTATCACTCATCTCCGCGTACTCACAGGACTTCAGAACCATCTCTCATACAACAGGGCGGTCTGCCGTATATATGACATATGTCCATAGGATAATCATGCTTACCACTAAGTGTCTCCTACAATATCCGCTATGTTACTTTCACCCATAAAAACGAGAGGCATAGTCGGATAAACAGTTTTTATTAAGTCTTCATGCTCCGGTGAATCAACCACTGACTTTTGTGATAAACTCGTTACTATAATATATATAATTTTAAATCTTTTACCACATAAGGGTGGTTGGAACACCTGCATAGGGGGCTACATTATAATGGCGCTTCTGCTTAGAGTAGTTCTCTTGGCGGTACAGGAGCATACAACCAAAGAATAAAAGGCAACGCACTCAATAATGTGAACCTCAACATTAGTACTTATTGTTAAGTTCTCT
>JABUQX010059942.1:12500-52991 GCA_015478945.1 Trachelipus rathkii | reverse complement strand
GGCAACATATAATTATATAAAACAAATGATTTCAACGGGACTCAAAATAGGAAAAAAACCAGAATTTTCCACTGTGAAAAATTTACAATTATAACAACCGAAATCACTAACTAGGGAAAGATATATATTGTATGGAAAATTAAATAATAAGAATAGGTAAAATCTAACAACAAGATACGTAGAATAAAATACGATGATTTATCATAGTATATTAAGAGAGAAATAATAAATATATAAAATAAATAACTATAATGATGATGATTTTAGAATTTATACAAATATAAGAGATGCTCGACGCTAATAAGTAGATAATAATATTTAGAATTAATTATTTTATGTCAACATGGGTGTATATATCGACCATATCAAAAAACATTCAATTTGATAATTATAATTTTATATATTCAGTATAATGAAAAAGAACCATAACTGCTCAACGGGTGTGTCTCACAAGGCCTTTAATCTAGGAGGATACTTCGGGTTCAACCTTCCTACAGGTACGATTACAAGACGATGTCTGGGAATCGGTCGATGAATAACTTCATAAAAAAGGAGTGATTAATATTTATAATTATATATTAATATAATATATAATATATATAATTAATATATCTACCACGCCAAAAAGTTAATAAGAAAGAAAATTACAAATATAGTAAGTATATATATATCTACAGCTGGATAATAATATATATACACTTATAAATATATAATATATTATATGATCCCCAATCTATCCATAACGATAAAACACTACGATAATCTATATAATATATAATAAATATATACACAACAGCGTATAAACTATATATATAAGTATATAATTATAATATATAAACTCTATATAAAATATTAAAAACTGTAATATATATAAATATAAAATCTATAGAGATATCATTTCATAATAAAGATTATATATTAGTTATAAATAGATTAACCGTTATATATATAATAATAGAAATATAAGTAATATAATAATATAAGGATATATATATAAGATATATTAATAATATATAAATATAGTATATTATAGTATTATAGTATTTCCCCAATTAAAGCACTTATTATCTTTCTTTTATATTTTACTTTACTATATTATATTATAATGATTTTATATTGTCTTTAATATAATATATATATATACTGGAATATATACATATTATATATATAATATATAAATATATATGTATATAAAATATATATAATAATTCTTATATATTATATATTTAGTTAATATATATAATATATTAATTTATATATATAAAAAAAATATTATTCATATACTTTACATATTATAATATATATATATAGTAATCTATTGAAACGATTCATTACACATTGGATGTTATTTCGATAAAATGTAATAACTATATACTATATAAGTAGAGTATAATATCATTATTTATCTATAATATTTTACTATAACTATCATACTAGTTATATATTATATACTATTATAATATTATTAAAAATATAATATATATATACTATATAAATATATATATACTATATTACTACTACTAGTCACTCAATACGAGTATATAGATAACTCACGCATATATTAATTATATATATATTATATTTACCTAACTGATTTTCGAATGGTGGCACATATTATTACCGCTATAGGACCGTTTATATAGTTACATTAAGCCTATAAGAATAATATAATATAATTATAATAAAATCAATAAGAATTATAATAATAAATAAAACAATAATTATAAATTATTTAAAAAAAATTAACAATCATTCATCAAGAAGAATGAATAAAAGATTAATTTAATTAATAAGTACGTTAATGAATATATAATAATAATAATAATGATTAATAATGATAAAATAATATATAATAATATAATAATATAATAATAATAATAATATAAATAATAATAATAATAAATTAATAATAATAATAATAATTAATTAATAATAATCGGAGAAACCTTTCATCATTAATGACTGATTTTATAATATTAAGTAAAGAAAATTAATAATAAAATCAAAATAATAATAACTGAATAAAAATATAATGATAATAATATAATAATAATAATAATAAATGACATTTTATTTAATATTGATTTTTTTATGAAAAAATGAAATATTAATAATAATAATTAATAATAAATAATAATAAATAGGATATAATGTGTAATACATAAAATAAGAAATAATTATAAAAATAGAATAATAAATAATATTAATTGTATAATAATAATAATAATAATAATAATAAATGAATAATGAATAATATTAATAATAATAATAATAAGTAATAAATAATAATCATATAATAATATTGATAGTTACCACTTATATACATATGAGTTATAATATTCTGCATAATAAGATTACAAGACGAAAAGGTCAACCAAACAAACAAACAATAACCATCATAATAATAATAATAATAATAATATAATAATAATAATAATTACATATAATAATAATAAAATAATAAAATAATGATTAATAATAATAATGAATAATAATAATAATAATAATAATAATAATAAAATAATAATAATAATATATAATTTAATAATTAAAATAATAATAATAATAAGATATAAATCTAACTTCCTGAAATTGTCTAAAAAATAATTCCCCTAATAATAATGAAAATTAATAAAATAAGAAGATCTAATAATAATGAATAAATAAATAAATGAAGAGCACGCACCTAACAAATACAAATAAATAATATACTTTTTTAAAATTATTTTAAGAAATTAATGTTAATAATGATAGTAAAATAATCTAATAGTTAAAGATAATAATAATAAGGAAAAATAATAATAAAAATTAAAATAATAATATAATAAATTTTAATTATAAGTAAATCAGGAATAAAATAATAATAATTAATAATAATAAATAATACTAATAAATTAATAAATAATAATAATAATAATTAATAATATCATAATAAACTGGTTGCAGGGAAATAGCTAAACTCCCATTCAAAAGAATAATAGTAACATAATAATAAATAAATTAATAATAATAATATAATGAGATTAAATTAATAATAACAGATAAATAATAATCATAAATATAATAAAATGATATAAATAATAATAATTATAATATTATTAATAAATAATATAAAAAATAATAGTAATTGAAATTATAACATTGTAATTATAATAAAAAATTCCTATAAAATGAATAGGATTTCCACTAAATAATAAAAAAATATATATAATAAAAAATGAGTAATGTCCATAATAAAATTAAAATAATAATAATAAAAAAAATAATAAAAAATAATAATAATGAAATTAATAAAATAATATAAAATAATAATAATTATTTAGATAATATATTAATTTAAATAACTGATTTAAAATATTTGAATCAGTAATAGAAATAAAGTAGAATAATAATATATTAATAATAATTTAATAATTAATAAATAAGAATAATATAATAATATAATAATAATAATGATAATAATAATAATTATAATTATCAATAAAATAATTAATAACATCAAATAAGAGTTTAATCATGATTATTTCCAGAATTAGTAATCAAATTAATGACTAGCTAATTAAATAATAAACTAATAAAATTAATAATATTAATAAGTTATATTATCTTAGTAAAATTCATAATAATATATTAATCAAAATAATAATTAAAAAAATTTTAAAATAATAACAAAATAATATTATAATAA
This sequence comes from Trachelipus rathkii, assembly GCA_015478945.1. Classification (NCBI taxonomy): domain Eukaryota; kingdom Metazoa; phylum Arthropoda; class Malacostraca; order Isopoda; family Trachelipodidae; genus Trachelipus; species Trachelipus rathkii. The sequence continues at coordinate 49,303 of JABUQX010059942.1, read as the reverse complement.
TAATAATAATAATAATCAAAATAAGAATAATAATAATAAAACAAAAGTAATCAATAAAAAGAAATAATTGATTATAATAATAAGGGGTAACAAAATATAATAATTGTATCAAAAAAGGTAATAAAAAAAAATAAAGTAATAGTGAATAATTAAATAAATATAACTAACAACAATAATAATAAATAATTAAAATAATAATAATTAAAAATTAATTAATAATCAAATAAAAATTTAATATAAATTAGTAACTAGCTAATGATTAATAATAATGACGATGGTGATGATAATGACCTAATAATATTATATTCAGGAATATTTTTAATAACAACAACAATAATAATAATAAAAATAATAATAATTGAATATGAATATATAATAATTAATAAACTAATAATAAAGATAAAATTAATAAAATAATGAAACTAATAATAATAATAATAAAAAAATTCAATAAATAATAAATTTAAAAAAATAAATAATAATAATAGTAATAAAAAATAAACAATACATTATTAATAAGCTTAAAAAGAGACAATTAATAATGTAATAATTTAATAATAATAATTAATAATAAAATAATGACAAATGAGCTATCTATATATTATACTCAACATATATTATAATTTTATATACTTAAGATGTGTATTAATATAGTATAATATATATAATACATAGATGAATTTATTCATTAAGTATATATATATATATATAATATATATATATATTATTTCATCGCCCACCACAAGGAAACCTCAAACCCGAATCCTAGGAAAAACGGTTGGAAAAATATGGTATGTGTGCTTCACCGCTGTAGGCTGGTTTTGCATCCCAATGCGAGAACATGAGAAAGTGATTGTATGAATATGATTGTTTCTAGCCTGTAGATTGTTGGCTATGTCTAGTGATGTCTATAATTGAGCAATTTAGGTAATACACCGATGCCGTAAAGTGCAGATACGTAAAATATTACAGATAAATCTCCTACTGACTGACAAGTTTTGGTGACCTTTTACGGTAGGCGACGAGGGATGGCAACACCATTCTTGGAGAGGAATCCGTTGGTACTGACAGGCCAATAAGGCCTAAACTCCTCAGAGAGCCAAATCTGTGAACTCCCATATTATATATATAAAATATATATATTAAATATAGATATATATATAAAGTATGATATATCTTAATTACACACTATTAACCTATATATATATATATATACTATATATAATATAATAGTATTTCTCCTGGTATTATCTAATATATAATATACAATACATAAAAGTATAATATGATAAGCTACCTTACTAAACTATAACGATATATATAATATTATATATATATTATAGTATACTATATAAATAATGGCTAGATATAAATTATATAATATACTAATAATAATATGCTAATATTGAGCCCAGATTTGTTAATTTTTAAAAATATTTAAATAAATTGCTCAAAATGTTAAAAATAAAAAAAAAACGGGGTTAAAAAAAAAAAAAATTTAAATTAAATTCATTTTTATTTAAAAGAAAATTTCAAGTATTCAAAAAATTTTTGCTATCAAATATAAAACTATTTATATTAGCGATTTACTTCGTTCTTGGATATTTTATTTCATATTTTTTTAATTTTATAATTTGTATAATTTTTTTAATTTCATATTTTTTATTCAATAATAATAATAATAATTACCTCAATTATTGCCAATAATATTGAAGTTTTTTTGGTATAATCTGATGAGACTCCGCTTCATTTTAAACCTTGCCAAATGAATATTTTCGAACTTTATAAATGGTTTACTTAAATATTTATTATAAATATTACTAATCTTTCCGAATTGTATATGTTTAACAATAAACATGAATTTATAATTGTAGTTAATATATAATATATATGAATAATATAAAATATAAACATTATTATAAAGTATATATATAGTATACTAATATTATATATATATTAGTATATATATATATATAATATAATTATATCATATATACCATAGTATAGATATAATATATTATATTTATATTACAGTACGTAATTAGCGTGGTATATATATATGTTAAATAAAGTATATTAGGCAGAGACGGGTATATATATATATATAATTATTATATAAGTATAAGTAAACCGCTAGATATAGATAGATATATATGTATATATATAATATATATAATATATATATATATATATAAAATAATATATATATTAGTGATAATAAAAAATGTATATTATATAATATATATAAGTTTATATTATTAGTGATACTTATATTATTATATAATAATTATATAAACAAATATATTTAATATATATAAATAATATAGTAAATTATAAGTAAAATATATAATATAAACTATATAATTTACTAATAATATATATATATATAGGTATAGTATAAGATTATATTCATATATAATATAATAATAATAGATATATGTAAATATCAAATATATAATATATATATATATTACATCTATATTATATAATAATGCATATTTTTAAATAAATAAATGAGTATATATAATATACTATTAATATAATATAATATATATATATATAGTAAGTATATAATATATCAATAAATCAATTAAAATATAAACCTGGTAAGTGAAGGAATCTTCTCAAGGGGAGGCTTTATTGGTATCCTATACAAATTAACATGCGTTTAATTGGCAGGAGTATTTACATCTATTTCATAGTAAAATATAATATCAACTTATACTATATATAGATATATATAAATAATATTACTACTATATATTATATATAATAGTTGATATTATTATTATAATTATATATTAATATTATATATTAAATATATGTAATTATTAACAATTATTAGATATTATTATATTATATAATATATATATAAATATATATATAATATTATAATATATATATATAAATAATATATATATAATAGACATATATATAATATTTATATAATTATACTATAAAAATAAATATATTATAGTAATAATATAATATTATAATATATAATATATATAAGATTAATATATATATATATATAAAGATGGTTTTCCCGCCAAAATCACACAGTGGTTACGGGCGTTTACAAACCTTTTTCAGGCTGTTTTTCTTGACTTAATAATAATATATTACTAAGTATATAATTAAAAGATATAATTATAGAATAGTAATATCAATACTATATTATATAATATATTGTAGAAACATATATACGTAACTCAATTATATATATATGGTTATGGGTGTAAATATAATATATATACATTTTATATATATACAGGTATAACTAAGTACTATATAATAATAATATTATACTAATTATTATCAATATATAGCTATGATATAATATACTATATATATATATAATGACATATAAGGAGTATATAATATATATATATTATAGAAATAAATAACTAAAGAAAATATTATATATATAATATGATTCATTATTATTTAATTATATATCTTTATGACATATATATAATTATATAATAAATATTAAAGTACATTATAAATACATAAAAGTATATATATATATTTCGTAATTTTATATTCTATACTATATATTCTATTAATATTGATTATATAATATATATATAGTTAAAATTATAGAATAACTTATCAATATATATATATATATATTATAGTATTATATACAATATATAGTATATAAATACATAGTATAAATATAATAATATATAAGAAACCTACTATACTATTAATAAAAGAAATTTTAAATCCAGATTAACATAAAAGTCTACATGGTGTGTCTGCTTGTTTTTAATTATAATAATAAAAATATTATATATGTATTTGGGTTTAATATATATATATGTAAAGATGTAAGCTAGTTCTCTCTCTCTCTCTCTCTCTCTCTCTCTCTCGCTCTCTCTCTTCTCTCTCTCTCGTCTCTCTCTCCCTTCCTCTCTCTCTTTCTCTGCTTTCTTCTCTGATACTCTGGCGTATAACTGCAAGGAACAATTAGGAAATCGGCTTGGAGGTATGTTAACTTCCGTTAGGTTTGGGAAGAGTTGCTCTAAATAATATATAAATAGTGTAATATATAAGTATATATATAATATTATATATTTAATATATATATATATATATATATATATATATTATATATATATATAATAGATATAATATTGTATTTTATAATATAATAATAATATAATATAGGTAATAATTATAACTATGTATCTTAATATGTTAGTAAGGCAGTACTATATATATAATATATAAATAAATATATAGTATATAATTATAATATATAAGATAATATTATACCTATCTATATAGCGTTATGATTAGTTTATATTAGGCCAGCATCGCCTGAAATTTCAGGCAGTAAAAGAAAACTATACACTATACACGAAAATAAATATCATTTTATTAATCAGAAGACATTTTTACCGAAAGAAATAAAAAAAAAATAATTTATTTCTAAATATTTATAGATAACTCATATTAATATTAGTAAAAAAGTGCAGGCTCTGATGACTTGAAAGACGTTGAAAGCTGCAGTCTCGAGAGAAAAAGCCAAATGTCGCCTTTATAATATAATAGGATAAAATATTATTTTATCTTCTTTATATCCTTCTAGGGTTCGCAGCCGACGGCCCAGGGCACAGAGGGCCGACGGGACGGATTCTAGTCCCCCCGCTCTCCCCCGTTAACGAAAAACCCCGACTCTCTCTCTATCGTTCTTGTTCTTCCTTTCAACTTTCCTTATTCAATTTGCACTTCATTTTATTTTTATATTTATGTATAAATGTTGAAAAAATCAATAAACTCTTACTGGTATTACATTTCTTTTACCCTCTATAAAGATTTTATATATATTTTTATATTTTAATTTGCTTTTTTTAATTCCTTTCTAATAATTGAAAACAGAACTATATCTCAAGTAGTTTTATTTATAAGTTATATGGTCAGATGAAGAAATTGTGTGCCTGGAGAACAAACACAATATATATACCTATACTGTATACAGTATTACGTTAATAAAATTTCTTTCAATAATAAATATACATCATAAGTATGATAACGATAACTATGATAAATATTCATTGACTTTTTTATTCCTTATTAGTTATTCATAGGATATTAATAGCGCCAAATTATACGAATACCCTAAAGTATTAGCATAATAATATAAGCTTATTATATGATTCTAGACTAATATATATATACCATATTAGATTATATATAGAATAATATATACATACAAAAATAGTAACCAAAACTCCACTCCGCTGGTGTCACTACCAAAAGTAGTTCTAGAAAGATAGGACGACAGAGTCAGTGAATAAACGTCCAACCTCAAAATACTATGATACTATATGTTGGCGTTTAAAAATAGCAAAAAAGTTCGTATAAAACTAGAAACTAGTTTGTTTATTTTTTTTAAAGTCTAAATTTAAGAAATGATGTTAAAAATATTTTGTCCTTAAGTACGGAAGTTATTTTAGATATAAATATAAGAGTAAAAGACATATTATTAAAAATACTACAATACTTGAGGTCGGAAAAGATCTGTAAGTCCGTGAAAAATATTAAAGTAAAAAAAAAAATAATTTCAAGGGCTCATGGTATTTTATCGATAGAATATGAGAATATGTTAAAAAGATAGGAAGCAAGCAGTAACATAATCGAAGATAAAACTCAGAAGCAAAATTGCTGGCGAATTAAAAGTAAAATATATACGTACAACCGCATATATATATACATTTTGTGGATATATATATTTAATATATATCCGCTATTTGCTTAAACTATAAACTTTGTCAATGTTAAAACGAATTCTATTTTATTCCTAGTTGGCTTCTTTTATTCAATCGATTCAAACAACTTTTATCACAGTTATATCCCATCCGAACCAAACCACTCTCCAGGAACAAGTGAAGACTTCTCGTTCTTTAGCTCGTCAACAAAGCTCAATGTTTTCGTTCCCCAAAACTGCAACGACTGCAAGTCGGGTAAAACGAAGTAAATAAAATTCCTTTCCCACGAGAAATGGATTATAGCAAATAAGGCTTTATCGTAAAGGAAGTAAGAAGGATTACAGCAAGCATTGACTGTTGCTAAGAAAAGACCATTGGCATAGAAGAAATAGGTTTAGCTTGAATCATAGTATTGAGCATGGGAGATTATCAAATAAGGTAAAGTTGAAGACAAAATTTGCCTGGGAAGTAAGAGTACAAAAATGCAATGTGTAACTAATCGCATATACTCTAACTTGTTTTGAGTATCGCTTTAAACTTACCACAAAGAACCTTCTCCTTGAAGAAAGAACTTTACTGGAAAGATTTATTAGCATACGTTGCATTTTCTTCAAATGAAATTAGCATGCAAAGAATACGCAAAAGGTAAGAGTTTGAAAAAAGAAACCAAACATCTAAACTGAATTGGAAACAATAAGAAGGGATCTACAACTTTAAGCATGGCTTGTCTTCGGTAGATCGTTCATCACGAAGTGGAAGTGATTACTTTTGAAAAATTTAAAGACAAATTTGATAGTTCAAGTATAAGTAGATCAGGTCCCCTCGAATTATCGTATTGCTTTAAGTACGCTTAGAACGAGTTAAAAATCGTCTTAGCAATCAAGGTCTTGATAAGGCTTACACTGATGTTTTTAAGGAACAACTGAGATGTTATCATCGAAAACATCTCTGGTTTGATCCGAAGGAGTCGATCGTTACATATGGATTCCCCACAGGCCTGTAATAAAAATGGCTGATCAGGTTTCTACTAAAATCAGGCCTGTGTTCAATTGAGCCTTAGACAAAAGGCGCTCTTCTCTTAATCAAGCCTGTTACCCAGGCATCGACTTGTTGGTTCTTTACTTCGTCTCCTTCTTTCCTTTAAGACCAACAAATATGTGGTTGTCCCGCACAACTTGAAAGCGATCGTAACAAGTAACAAGTCTGCCATCTTCTTCTCAGAAGAAACAAGTTTTGTTTCTTCTGAGAAGAAGATGGCAGACTTGTTACTTATAGGTACGCGACAATCATTTTTGGCCTTGCGGATAATCCCCTTATTATCCTTAGGATCCGTAATAAGACATTCATATAAAATTAGCAAAAATATTCATTCGATTCTGTATCTCGGCTCTTGTCAATAACTTGTATGTGGATAATTTTATCTACACTCATTCATCCCCTGATGTTTTGAGAGACATCTATTCAGCCTCAGTAGAAAGGATGAAGGAGGGTGGGTTCAACTTGTGTTCCTGGAACACCAACCACCCTGATCTAAAAGCTCAAATCAAAGACGATCAGATGCTTTTCTCTCATAATTGTGATGAGGAAAAAGGTCTTGGGTATCTTTATCATCCCGAAAATGATACCCTTAGATTAGCAGACTTTACCTTTACCTCAGTCAATCAAAACGAAGTATCTTTACTTCTCTCCTAAATATGTAAATTATCTAAAAATCTATTATGTAATCCTCTTTTTCTATTTTCCTCCGAATCCTTAAAGGTGACGTTCTGTTGATGAGGCGTCGATTCATTGTTTGAGAATAAAATTGATTTGGGATTGTACTTCATTGACCTCAGGGAATATTAAAGAATTGAATTTGTGATGATAATATACTTTTCTGTATGTTTATGAATGATATAAGAATGTTTCCGTATATTTTATTTTTACTTAAAAACTTAATTCACAAAATCATTATATCATCATAAATAACTACATCTCTCAACATCTTTTGTGACGCAAGATTCACTATATGTTATGGTTCTCTAGTTTACGTCAACCGGTCAAGAAACTGTCTCCAGTTTATTATTGTGATGGCAAAATAATCTCAATATGTGGCTTCATCTCATGAGGTGAAAAATTCACTTTATTTCCTGTCTCGAGCTGTATATTAATTTTCTAGTCTTATTTGGCTCATTGTTAATTTATGTTAGCCAGTTCGGATCAGAATATATGTAGACTGATTATATACCAGTAAGGTAATTGAATGTCAGGGTCTATGTCATAGGGCTTGTAGCTCAATGATTACCCAAAATCGTCGTTCCTATCGCTCCATGTAGCGGGAGGTAGAGTTAGACATCCCAGATACATCAATAACCAAAATGCGTCTTAATAATGAATATGATTAAAAAATGAGAATTCGCAAGAGAGATAAATCAAAAGCGGATGTCTCCTCCAATGAGAGGATGCACCAAGAGGATTTTACTGCCTATCTCTTATTTCACACGGTAAAACGGTATGAAAAGCCCTGCACCGAGCGTTGAATTAACATCCGTAGATTTACTCCAATACGAGAGTTTGTTCAATAAATAACCTAAGACCTTCTGAGGAACTTAATATTGGTCCAATATCTAGGTGTTCTAACAAAACTAAATGATCAGTTTTATTGGTGTCCCATATTTCCAGCAAGGGTTGTGAGGTTCGGTGTTGTGAGGTATGAGAGTGATGAAAACCCTTCGTTAACAAATTTATGTCATAAGGTCCCCACCTAACCTTCCTATTGTTCATCAACAATTCACGCAGTATCTGCGTCTATTGTCTAAACTCTAGTTTGGTTGAGGCGTTTGTGAGTCATTGTCTCTGACTTTTTGTTCTAAAATGCGTGATTGCGAGGACTCTTTTTCCTCAATCGAGATGTTGACCAGAAAATGCTGAGACTAATTTCTTAGATATTTTTTTTATTTTTTTGGTTTTTTAAAGTTATTAACAGCAGTGAAAGTTTTCTAGTTTGAACGTCAAGTTCTTAAATGATGTTTTAAGTTTCAAAACCGCTGGCTCTGCTTTAAACAACCACCTGATATTGTTTCTCGTGTCTATATAACCTCTAATTTTAAGATGACTCAGGGCTCACAGAATAAGGCCGTCTAATTTCCGGGACTAATAAATATTACTGTTTTCGAGGCTGAGAATGAATCCACTTAAGTGTTTATCAATAGGTACCAAATTCCCATATCAAATCTACATATATTCTCAATATCATTAAGAAAATTGCGCATGTTTTTTGCCTAAGTAAAACACTTTGGGCATTCTGGCAACCCTATACAGGTATTCGCTTAAAAAGGTAATATTGGATTAAATCTAGCTACGATCACCACGATTAATGAAAAATTACTGATCGGAAATGATGGTCATCTGCATAAAAAGTGTTAACTAACATGCTTTAATTACCTAAATTCAAATATCGCAAAAGTTCACAAATTTCACAATGTTCAAGTTACTATATTAATAATCGTCCTTTACAATAGTATGTAGGTGTTGACTCAACTAACAACATTGAGTCTTATGTCTCAAAGTCAAAAGCGTTAATCAATAATTAATCTAAACCAACAAAAATGATAATACATATTGTTGTACACTTGTTATATCTGGGTTGTGTAGTATTTATAATAATATAAATAATAAATATATTAATATATTTTGTCCTCTGACAATTTTCTGCAAAATTCAATTTTGATGTCAATACATTCAATGCGATTTAATAGTACAACTTCAATTTGGAGTTACCAAATTTATCTTTAATATTATAGTTGACAATAGTCCCGATTCCTATTATTAAATTAATGAAAGCTTGCGGATGCTCTTGAATCAAAATTCGATTGTGTTCGGAAAACAGGTTCCGAGTTTCTGCGTCGGAATCAAATTCAACATATCCGAATTCCCTTGTATAGCCCTTGGATGGGAAGTATGTGGGAAAGATCAATCCGGACTGTCAAAAACTGCCTCTATAAGACAGTAGGGCGTAAAAGCCTGGAATATTTTGATTTTATTACTATCCTGGCAGATATCGCTGACGCCATTAACTCGAGACCTCTAACTTACACCTCTTCGGACAACGATATTGTACCTTTAACACCGAATTGTTTTTTAAAACCTTTGGCTAATACAAGTCTCATTTTAACTGATCCTACTTCTTCCAATTCACCTTCAAGAGAGGAACTTATTCAGTCCCTCAAGAGATCTTCGGAGATGTTCGAGGACTTTAGAACTCGATGGTATACCGAATATCTCTTAAGCCTGAGAGAAGTAGGAAGAGATCTGTATACAGGTCGCATGAAGAATAAAGGTAGAAGGTGGGAGGCCGACGTTCTGAATACTTATTAAATAAAGTCCTGTTAAAGAGATTCCCCTTCTATATTGGCAAATGGGCATAATCCAAACGCTCATATATGGAGATGATGGTAAAGCTCGTTCAGTCAAAGTCCGTACCCCAGGAGGAAGGCTAATAAATGTGTATCCTATTAAACATTTATTCCCTCTGGAATTATGCTTTGACTCATAATGGAGAGATCGGTAATAACTCGTTAGAACTGATAGCCCTTTCTACTACGAGATGTTCCTTTACCAATCTTTCTTCTTACAGGTCAACCAATAAAAGTCCTGTTGTATATCCAACCGTAAATATCCAATATGTATTAAATTCCAATCTCAACAAGATTACATAACTAATCAATCGTCCTTTGAATTATAGAAAAAAGCGGACGTGCGTTTGTCCGCGAGGTCTTAAGATTTCATCAGATGCTCGAGTGAATCAGAAATCGTGAGATCGAACTAACAGGAAGATCCTTGCGAGATTCTGCCTGAATTGAGGAAAAAGGTGTTTAGACATGTATGCTTTATAATATTCCGGATTAATAGAATACGAGAGAGTGTTTCTCATCGTAGTTTTTTTAAGTGTTAGTAGAGCACAAATCTGGTGCGTAAAATATAACTATTGCCCCAGTGTCGACCACGCCAGTGGATCATCTCAAGAGACTATAACTTCGTTAATGTCAATCAGTCTCAAATATAGTAAGTGCCCTCCCCTAATATCACCTTTCTCAAGTTGTATTAAGTGTCAAGTGCTCTAAGAATCCCGTACTAGACAAGTTAGAAGGTCTAGATTTGCGACCTCATATTCTAGTATTGGATTATTTTTTCGCAAACGATATGGAGTATAGAAATTGTGTGTCCTCTGTATCGACCTTTGAAACCGGCAACAAGACAGACAAAATGCGCATCAATCGCTAAACCAAGTATTACCATAAATCATAGGCGCTAATTGGCGCGTATTATTGCCTAATTGCGATGTCGTCGAGATGCAACCCTAAACTGAGCCATGGTGAACATCTTCACGTCTTGGTGAGCCTTGTTTGATTTTAGCTGTGAACTCCATCGTTAAAACGAAGTCTAATTAGAGTGCATGGATCCCAAAATATATGGTGTATAGGACTCTTCCCTCAAAAGTAGTGTTAACTATTACACAAATTTAAAGTTGATAATTTTGTGTGAGAGGAAACTGATAGCGATCTTCCGTAAATAACTGGATGGCGGCTAGCTAAATAATAAGATATCCAAATACTCATCCGTAGGTGAAGAAAAGTTGAGCCTAATATTTAAATCTTAAAACATCGTTGATAGAACTTTGAAAGACTCAAATGAATTAATATACTATTATATTTTTTAATACTTTCAAAAATTCAACAGATTAGTTCTATTATATTGAGTTATAGACTTTTCTTCACCTACGTATAGTGTCTGTAATATAGTGATATAGCATGCGACGAGTCTTGATGAGTGAAGTATTCCCTTAGTAATTAAAAAATCAATAGCAATGACATTATTTGTAAAATAGGTAAAAGAACTGTGAAAAGCGCATAACATTAATATTGATCCTTGAATTTTGAACTCTCATTCCTTAGTTATAGGAGAGTCCTAACACTCGCAATCACATAAAATTAGTATCGGTATCCACGGACAAGGATGCGGATATTAAAAGTGACGCGGGTATTTGCGGATGCAGATGCGGATATTTGGTCCACCCATTATTATTCAAAAGGAAACATTTCTCCAATTATAGCGAAAAACAAATGAATAATGAAAAACGCAATTAGCTTTAATTCAGTAATTACCATTTTGAACATTTGACAAATAATTGAAAGTGAAAGTATGACTTAATATTTGAGATACTAAAGATTAAATTTTAATATCCTGGGCGGGGGCGATGGCATAAATTACGACGAATTTGTGCCATAATAAAAAAAGAAAAAAAATCTTTATTAAATTATCCGAAATAATGATACTAATCATCAGAATCTGAGGATTCTTCTGATTCCGATTCCGAATCGATACCGACATTGAGAAATTTAGATCGCGCCACGACCGCCGCTTTTTTTTTAGGACGAGATTGTTGATTTGTTGTGGAATTATCATTGGTTGGGGTTACACTAGGACTGGTTGCCTGAGAAAGAAGATGTAAAGAACCATCGTTTTATAGAAGGTTTTTGCAATGCTAGTTTCTATACAGAACTATATTCCGATTTCCCCACTCATGCTCAAATGTGAATTTTCTAGAGTGAAAAATAGAGATGAGTTTCCAGATAGTGAATACAGCAAGGTTAATATTGAGCCTTCACCTGACGATGTAATCGGTACTGGTCTGAACTGATATAACGAATCTATATAATCCAGTTCATCTCGATATATGAGCGTTTGACTATTATAATGCTACCATTTGGCCTAATATTAATGGGCGTCACTATTACAAATGACTTTAAAAGTACAACGTCCCCCACCTTTACTTTATCTTTTCCATTGACGACCTTTATAGTATACATAATCTTCTATCCCTTACTCTTAATCAGGAGCTTAAGATAATTATTTACCAAGGATTATAATTTAATTTAACCATTCTGAGTTCTAAAAGTCCTCGAACATACTTCCGAAGATATCTCTTGATTATATGGGGAGACTGAATAAGTTCCGCTCTATGAAGGTGAATGAAAGAGTAGTATAATCTAAGTTAATAAAGTAAGGTAAGACTTGTTAAATTAGCCAAGGTTTTTATAAAAACAATTCATACGTGTTAAATGTAGCAGTTTATCTGATTGTCCGAAAGTGTAAGTTAATAGAGGATCTCGAGTTTAATGGCGGTCAGCATATAATCTGCCAGTTATAAGATTAAAGATAGTAAATTAAAAATCAAAATAAATTCCAAGGCTTTTTTACGACAATCCTACTGTCTTATAGAGGCTAGTGATTTGACAAGTCGATTGATCTATTTTACTCCACATACTTTCTCCAGACAAAGTGACCAATAATTACAATAATTAAAAGGGAATTCGGAATATTTTGATTATGAAATTTCCGACGCAGAAAATCGGAACCAAAGTTCCGATAAAAACAATCTTAAATTGTTCAAGTGAAAGCTATACCGCGAACTTTTACATATATTAATGGAAACGCATTAGTCACTAGAATAGAAAATTTCGAACTCCAAAACTTAGTGACAATAACGCTAATATATGAACGATTGCACCAAAGTGATATTGCAGACAAGTATCTAAGGATCAAATCTAAAATAACACACTAAACGAATAATTATGCAGAGAAACGAAGCCGTCTCACAATCTATGAGATAATACTATTTTTTTTTGCCTTGATTTGATATCCATGAAGTGACTTTTGACAAAATAATATATAGATAAATAGATCAACACAAAAAATTACAAACTAAATTGAAAAGGACAAAAAAAAAAGTTAAACTAACTGTTGTTGAAAATTTAAACGTTGGATTATATCTAATAATTCGGTATACATATGAGAAAGGATTGAAAGCGGTTCTAGTTTCGTGTACCTATTCTGCTCACTCATTGCACTACACTTTCCGCACTGTTTGCGTTTGTATCTCCCTTGTTAATGGTGTATCGTGTTGCATCGAGTCATGATTGAAGGTGCGCAATTAAACAAATATTGTCTCTCACATTTGTGAGTTGGGTTAAGGGTTTCGACTATCCTTATCAAAACTCTTCGTATACGGGCTCCTCCTGCATCGTTCTCTTCATATGCCACGAAAAGGTGTGTTACAGTGAACAACACCAACTTGCGCTATAACCTTTTTAATGTTTTATGAGACAATATTAGAGGTGTCAAGGAAATATGTACGTCATTTTTGTTAACTCTCACAGGGTCACTACTAGCCTGCCTACTTTGTTCGACCAGATCTTAACCACCACCGTACTTCCCAGTGTCAGTAAATAAATTAGTGTTCTCGCAGAATAGAACGCGCCATACCTAGCGTCTGTAAATGTGAATCACTGTGCATCATTACCATACACAAAAGAGGGATTAGAAACGATGCCATAGGAAAATAAAATATAATTTATCTTTGTGCACTTTGAATTTGCCCAATTAAAGGGTGATCGGCGGTCCTTATATAGCACGCGGCATCAGAGAGGTTGACTTTTTATAAACTATCTATTAAAAGAATTCGAATGCTCATATCAAGGAAACTACTATGAGGCATTCCATTTTCCGGCATGCAAAATACTTTATATTATACATATGAAAATAGTTCTTAGCTTTTCTGTCACATTGATTGAGGAATAGAGTTATACACCTGAAATTTGAAAATAATAATAAATAAGAATATAACTTTAACTCAACAATGATGATCAAAGAAGAATATCGTGAAATGTTGATGATAGGAGGAGGTGGGGCCTGTATGACCATAAATGTTGAAGAAGGGTCCATTAATCCTCCCCCCGAACTGCTGAAATTGGGCCAGTAAACCTGATCATGGTTGAGCCAGTTCGGACCAAATTTCCAAAGGTTTAGTTTTTTGACAAACTCTCGATGTGATAATCCTAGAGTTATCAAGTCGGCAGGGTTTTCATCCGTTTTAACGTAGTGAAAGAGATAGGCAGTAAATTGTCATCTCTCATGGAGGAGACCATGCTTTTGATATCTTGGATTCAAGACATTAACATAAAATTTTGTGTATTGATCTTGCTACCTCCTCCCCAGCTACCATGCTAAAAGGACGATTTTGATAAGAATCTAGAGGAAAAGATTTTGACAGCCCTGTAATCATATACTCTGTAATCCCTAGGTCATAATATATTGATTGAAGTCAATTAGAAGCCAAATATTATGAACTGATAATATGCTCTAAGAAGACAAAAGAAGTATGATTTTTCCACTTGAGAGGAGCCACTCGTGGATTTTCCAACAACAATAATGACGGACCAGTTTCAATTGAAATATAACCAGGTAGACTGTAGACTGCGTTAACCCATAACATAATTGAGTAAACTAAGCGCACAAAAGATGTGAGATGATATTTTGCTTGAAATGCTTCAGTAAGGCAGAAGCGTTGAAAAGATAAGTTTTTAGAGTCGTCGAGAATCTAAGTCTAAACTGAAAGTATATTCATCCAATCAAATATTCTCTCTTTAAATATACATCCTGGACGTCAAACTGGTAAGAGCATCTCACTCATCTCGAATATCTTTCTCTCCAAATGTCCGCACTCATCAACAGACGTCACCGTCTTAGTTAACAGGTATAAGAAAAATAGAAGATGAATCAATAAGAGTTTAGTATTAACTTTGGAGGAGAAAGATCTCGTTTGTATAATCGACTGTAAATATATAATCAGTAAGGCAAATTATGCATAATAATTCTATAAGAGGTATCATTTTACGTGAAATTTTGATTAAAAGATACCCCAAGAACTTTTTCCTCTTACTATTCACAAGTATGATAGTATTGAGAGAAAGCATATCTTGAAATTCGATCTTTTGATTTTTGAGTGCTATTTAGTATCAGTTATTTAGTGGTAGGTTGAGGTATCTATCCTAAGGATAACAACAAAGTAATGAATATACTCACCCTACCTATCAGTCCTTTCTACTGAGTGTAGAATTCTGAATAGATAGTCTCTCAAAACAATCAGGTATATGAATTGAAGTGATAGATAAAATTATCCACATACTAAAGTTTTAATTGACCAAAGAAGCCGATATACTCAGATCAGAATATAAATTATAGAATTATGCTTTATATATGATGACTTTATACTTTACGGCTCCTGACACGATCCAAAAGGGTGTTCCCGTATATTCCACCTGCGAATGTGAAACCAAAATTATCGATTGGTCCGATTCGATAACGCTGAAATAAATAAAATTTATAATAGGTTGAGTACAACGGTGGCTAAATCTTTCTATCTAACAAAAGAAGAAAGGTATCTAAAAAAAAGACTTTTGTTAGGGTACGATGCGACTTACAGTATTTTAAGATATACTGTAAAGAAAGGCTTCGAGATGTCTAAGTCGAGCAACCATACATATTTGTTGAGCTCTCATAAAAGAATAATGAAGGAGACGAGAATAATATAAATATATAATAAGTGATAATAAGTGTAGAATTATATTAATAACCAACAAGTCATTGCTGTTAGATGATTATGGATTAAACTTAGAGCCTTGCTAATAAGAGAAGGAGTTAGTGTGACATTTTGTTCCGATAATCTACTTAACTGATAAGTATACAAGTAGATTTCATTGTTTTAGTATAAATATACGCTAGATCAGCCATTTGTATTACTAGTGACTCTGATGATAATAGAGTCCATATAGATTATACGATCGATACAACCTGTCGGTCATCAACAGATATATAATGAAATTTCGATTTAGGCATATTCCAACATCTTCAGTATGTATCCTTAAAAAACATCAGTGTAGCCCTTATCAAGACCTTGAATTGCTTAATAATAGACATTTTTTAACTCGTCTAAGCTCAAAAGTATAATACCGAATAATTATAGATCCATTACAATGGATAAATCAGAGAAAAATTATCGTATCCATTAAATTTATATCGATTAAATTTGATTGCAAGTGAATTTAGATACATTTCTATTCTACTTAAAGCGAATCTTGTTACCATATTACCTATCTTTCACATCTGAATTACTAAAAGACTACCAAGTACTTTGTACAGTATAATATTATAGTTCATAACCCATGGTCGCACTTATATGATCTGAGACATATGCTAACAACGTTTGATATATCAGCTACTAGTAGGATTGTATAAGTGACACTAATACGTAGCTGCAATATAAGTAATGAGGAAGAAGCTGTCTGGAATAGGTGATTATTGGCAGCGAGGGAGACAGACATGGATAGTCATGAATCCCTCTGATTTGATTGTAAATATCAAGATAATAGTGATGTTTGAAGTTCTGCTTTTCTGTATATATAGATATAGAAAGGAGAACCTTGTTGTAATGAGGAAGTACAGAAGAATTCACTGACGGCCGAAGGAATCCAATCCCCAAAGCAAGTCTGAATTGCACTACCTTCCAAACAATTCGATAATTTGAAGTGTTTCATTATATATGATCAAAATACAAAGTGAGTACTGAGTACCTAATAAGTAATTAGATATTCTCTACTAGACCGATAGTAAATAATTCATAGAGGAAAGTATAATATACCCAGTAAAATGTATGTTTCACTATAGCCACATTTATAATGTATACTTTAACGAAAATGCTGATAAAACTAATAGTCATAATGCTAACCCTTCTTAACCGCAAAATATCCGCAGACATCCAAAGAAGGTGATTCGACTATCAGAACCGTTAGGTTCTAAAGAAGGAATTGCTATGACAGCATTTTATTAATCTAGGTAGACATAGCTATGATATTTTACATGGAAACATCTTATCGAATAAATGTTTTTTAGTAGGATTATTCATGATAATATGATAGTAAATTGCTCACAGCTTGATTCCACTAGAGTTTAGTAAGCAATATTTTTAGGGCCAGGAAACATATGTTCTCTGTTGATACCAAAAATCTATAATGAGAGCAAGTTAAGGAATACTGAATTTGTTAATTAGGTGCCTTGCTATTATGGTTATTGTACGCAGAATATATGAAGCTGATTGCCCAGTATTAATACAAAGATGATTAACATTAGCTTATTTCCTTCATCAGCATTTTCTTGACGAGATAGCTATCCCTGTTTTTAGATTAATAGTGGTATCACAGCGGAAACAGAGATCGGTCCTAGATGTTTTCAGCTTCATTATCATTTTATAAATATAGCAGGCCTACTTATAAAGTTGAGTGTTTTAGATACTAAGTGGACAATATATCTTCGCATTGTGCTTTTTATGCCTCAGGAAATACCATGATATATACAGC
Source organism: Trachelipus rathkii (assembly GCA_015478945.1). NCBI lineage: Eukaryota > Metazoa > Arthropoda > Malacostraca > Isopoda > Trachelipodidae > Trachelipus > Trachelipus rathkii. Next base: position 31,350 of record JABUQX010059942.1, on the reverse strand, counting down.
ATACTATGTTTAAATTGCACACACAATCGGTCCTCATATTTGATATTAGGTTTACGTTAAAATATTAAATAAATAAAAATTTATATTATCATAAAAAAAACCTGTATATATATTATATATATATATTTATATAGTATGACATATATATATATATAAATATATTATATAAATGTTATTAATAATATAATATATTTAGTTATATATATATATTTAATATTATATTATATAATAATATATTATAGGATATTATATATATATATTATTTATAGTATTATAATAATAAATATTATCAAGACGTGCGGCATGAAGAAAGGATAAGCAACGCTGTCTCTAGTAAATAAAATTTCATTCATAATTTGAAATATTTCATCTTTAAGTGTCAGACATTAATAATTGCAATTAATCATTAACTAAAAATTTTATTTATATTTATTAATACATATAATATTATTGAATGCGTATAGTGTGCTCTGTCTCTCTCTCTCTCTCTCTCTCTTCTTCCCTCTCTTCCTCTTCCTCTTCTTCTCTCTACCTACTTTGTCGCCTTGCCAGTCAATTGGATGTGGAGAGACAGAAATTAGGGAGAATTAATGCAGTTGAACTACCATGCAAATAGAACACATCGAGCGAGATTGAGGTCGTGTTAGTGATGCATTGGGACGAGCTGGTTGGGCTGGGAGGCACGACCGTGAGGGGTGCGTTCGTGAAGCAGAGTGGAGGAGAGGAGGGAGGTCGGAGGGGTAGGAAGAGAACTTGAAGGGGGGATGGGGAGGGGGGTGGGGAGCGTAGAACAGTAAGGGAGCGTAAGAGTGTGGGAGGAAACAGATGTAGGGTGATGAGTGCATAGTGTGTGAGAAGGATTGATGGGAGCATGTGTGTGTTTCTGTAGTGATTAGATGCAGTCTGAGAGGTATGGTCTCTCTATTCACAGTTACACTTGACTTCCTGAAGATTGATTCGAAGATTGAATAGAATTTGATGAGATCAGAGAGAACGTAGTTCATTTTGTAGGAGACCCCACTACCCTTTGAATTGTTGAAAGTAATGACTCCTTCTGATCAGAAGGTATCTCTTCTCCCTTTTGAAGTCCTTTGGAAGAAAGATGATTTAGTTGATGAGAATGAAGTTGGGTCTGAGAGGTGCGAAACCTCAAGCATTGATTGAATTATCTGATATGGCTTCCTTAAAAACAGATTAATTGACGGATAGTTGTTTCCTTAGTCGGCCAGCTTCAGAACTCCTTAAAAAATGAGGAGAGGAGTTTAATCTACTAATATATGGACTGATAATTTGCAGCCAGAACTTTCCTCTGGGAAGAGGTCAACCCCGAGCTCTTTGAGTTCTTTTAGATGAGCCCGAACCTTTAAAATAAAGGATCTGACCGTTTCAAGTTGCTTCCCGTCCAGAGTCGGAGATGAGTCCAGTTCATGGAAAATAGAATCAATAATGAAGGCCTTGTCCAAATAATGTTCTTTTAAAATGGACAAGGCAACTTCATAGTTCTCATCCGTACCCGTCAAATGCTCAATGTCTCTGAGAACATATCCCTTTAAATGGGACTTGAGATACTGCAACTTAACGGCTTTTGACAAGTCCTTCCTCCCCCCATACACATTATTGAACTCCTGCAGGAAGGAACGAAAGGAGTGCTTGTCCTTCTCGCTTGAAAAATCTCCGCATTTTTAGGGATGGGATCTTCAGGCTAAAAGGCTGCATGGGAAAGACTTGGAATGTTCACAGCATGTTTTGTTCGAATTTGAAGCTGCTCTCCCGGTATCAGAAAGAGCATCAGAAGATTCTTCGAGACTCGATTTTTCATAGTCCAATATTCGGATCTTAACAGTGAAGAGCTTGAGCATTTAGTGGTAAGCGATCAGTACGGAAATCTCTTCGTCAGAAGCGATTGGTCGAACTTGGTGTACTCAGTCCCTATTAATAGGTTTTCGATGACTGTAACTTTAGCCTTGTTGTCGGAGATAATCGAGGTCACCTTGTCGAAAATTGTTTTGATAACAACAGGGTCGATGAGGTTAGGTGACTCTTTATCATCACCTTTTTCAGGAAAATGTTTGCAGCATAAAGTAAGCTTTCTTCTTAAAACACCCCTTTTCATCCGAAGGGGACTCAGCTCACCCTGTAATGTTGCTTTTAAACTAGCTATATTTTCATCCGAAGAAGACGCAGGTTTTTCATTTGAGAACTCCTCTGTGACCTTTAAGTCTAAATCGATTTAATATATCCATCAGTGAACAAATTATATTCAATATGGGACATAGTGTGAATATTTCCTCTAACTGGGACGTAGAGCAGTTAATTAAGACCGCTAGGGAATACGAAAGCTGCGCAGAAAAATGATTAACGTGGCGCCCAAAAAAACACACTTGCGAGTCAAAAGCACAAGAAAAATGTCAACGAACCAGCGGCAGAAAGAATGTATACAATAGGCGCAGGAAAAAATAAGTCAAGCTGCGCCTGAGAATAAACCGCACTGAAGAATTGCAAAAGTGCAAAAGAAATGTCAACAGCGCCAGGAAAAATATCTAATGCGGCGCAAAAAAAAAAAACCACGTGCCCGCAACAGGAGCCTTGCAAAAAGCCAGTCCAAAACACGACGAAAAGCGATGACGTAACAACAGCGCAGAGAGTTAAAATGCAAAATAGCCCGCCACCGAACACAAAATCATCCACCAACTAACTCCACGCCCATGGAGAAAAAAACCGCCAACATAGCAAATCGCAAATACAAAAAGTGCACACAAAAAAAATGTCAACAGCCGCAGACAAAACCACAAAGATATCACCATAAACAAAACCAATTTCGGCCCACGCGACAAGACAAAACACAAACCTACAATGCCAAGCCAACACCGCCTCCGAAGCAACCCAACTACCAAGTCACTGCGGCATACTATGAAACGAAAAACATAGAACACACTGCGCAACATATAAAGTCAATTGCGCACGTAGAAGTTGACTGTGCACACGTGAAGCCAACAAACTGCACAAAGTCACTGGACCGCGCACCATATGAAGCAAACTCAAAGTCAATGCGCAACACGTATAAGTGTTGACTGCGCACACGAAAAACAACTACAAAGTCACTGCGCACGTAACAATCAACCACAAATGAAATGCGCAACTATAAAGTCAATTGCACACGTATGAGTTGATGCGCACACGGAAAGAACGCCAAAGTCACTGCGCACCTGGTGAAGCAAACTCAAAGTCAATTGCGCACGAGAAAACAAGCGCAACACGTGAAGCAACTACAAAGTTAAATGCGCACGAGAAAACAAGCACAATGTCCAATGCCACGTATGAAGCAAAACACAAATGAACTGCGCAACTATAAGCAATTGGGCACGTATGAGTTGACTGCGCACACGTGAAGCAAACGCCAAAGTCACTATGAATGAAGCAAAATCAAAGTCAATGCGCACGTATAAGTTGACTGCGCACCCGTGAAGCAACTACAAGTTAATTGCGCACGAGAAACAAGCACAAAGTCAATTGCGCACATATGAAGCAAACACAAATGAACTGCGCAACTATAAAGTCAATTGCACACGTATGAGTTGACTGCGACACGTGAGAGCAAACTGCAAAGGTCACTGCGCACCTAGAAGCAAACTCCAAAGTCAATTGCGAGATATAAGTCGATTGCGCACACGAGAAGCACGCTAAGCAAAGTTATTGCGCCCGACAATATCAAATAAATCAATTGCGCGCACGTGAAGCAAACACAAAGGAGCTGCGCAACTATAAAGTCAATTGCGCACGAGAGTTGACTGCGCACACTTGAAGCAACTGCAAAGTCACTGCGCACCTATGAAGCAAACTCAAAGTCAATTGCGCACGTATAAGTGAACAGCGCAGGTGTGGAAACAAATACGCACTCTTAAAATGAACTGCGCACGTATGAAGCACGTATAAGTTGACTGCGCACACGTGAAGCCAATACAAAGTCACTGCGCATATATGAAATGAACTGCGCAACTATAAAGTCAATTGCGCACGTATGAGTTGACTGCGCACTCGTGAAGCAACTGCAAAGTCAATTGCGCACGAGAAACAAGAGCAAAAGTCAATTGCGCACGTATAAGTGGCTGCGCACACTGGGTAACTGCAAAGTCAATGCGCAACGAGACAAAACAAGCAAAAAGTCAGAATTGCGCACGTATAAGTTGACTGCGCACACGTGAAACCAATACAAAGTCACTGCGCATATATGAAATGAACTGCGCAACTATAAAGTCAATGCGCACGTATGAAGCAAACACAATTGAACAACTGCAAAAGTTACAAATTGGCACGAGAAAAACAAGCAAAAAGTCAATGCGCAGTAATAAGTTACTGCGCACACAGCGAAGCCCAATACAAAGCCACTAGCGCATATATGAAATTGAACTGCGCAACCGTAATAAAGTCAATTGCCACGTATGAGTTGACTCGCACTCGTGAAGGCAACTGCATGTCAATTGTGCGGCACGAGAAAGCAAGCACCAAATCAGATGGCGCACGTATAAGTGAACAGCGGCAGGTGTGAAACAAATAAGCCACTCTTAAAAATTTTGGAACTGCGGCACGTTTAAATTGAAACAAACAGCGCAGGTGCGAAAGACAAAATGCGCACTCTTGAACATGAACTCCGCACTGCACCCTCTGTCCCGCACGCACCGCACCGCTTTTTGTGCTGCGCTTGAACCTCCATGATCACTCGGGCTAGAAAGCGTGCCCCGCACCGTTCCGTACTGCACGCACCGCGACCGTTTTCGCACGCACCAGAACTTGTAACCGCACCGTTCCGCACAGCACCAGAACTGCACCGCACCGGTCCGCACATGCACACGCACCGTTTGAACACTTATGGCGTTTACAACTCAACACTGCACAATAAAGATTGCTGAAGCAATGCAATATGCAAAACACCTTCGCAACTGCACAATAAAGATTATTAAAATGCAATATGCTTATTGTTGGTCCGGCGTTTGTGTTTGAGGAGTAAAGCACAGTGTGTAACGAACGAAAGCACCGCACCGTTTAAATAAATAAGCGAACCCAGGGACATCAAAATTCAATATATATATATTTGTAAAAGATAACCTAGCAAATAAGCACTTTAAATATAGCGAAAAATTTCTTTATGCCAAAAAAAAATAGCTCGAATTTTACTCACTAGATACTAAAGGCAATATTAATAAAGTATTTATCAAATACGAAGAATTTTAACTCAAAAAATATACGAAAAAAGTTTCAAAATTGCTAAATAAATATGAGAGCAAATTTCAAATTTAGCAAAAGAACTTATGTCAAATATTCAAAAATGGCAAGAAAATAAATATACGAGAGTAGGAAACAATTTTTCCAAAATAATTTCAAAATTTGCAAAATTTTAAAGAAATTATTTTACTAAATTGCAAAATTTGTAAGAAACAATTTTCCAAAATATAAAAATTATGTACTCTCCTCGTTAATTTTAAGATGATTCAAATACACATTTGTATGCATAGGTAGTTTAGTTAGCTCCTTAAACTGTGATAAATTTAAATTTACTTGATATTACGCAGATGGAGAAATGCACCCTTAAAAAATATGAAAAGAAACAAAAAACAACTTACTTGAGTGAAATCAGTAGACAGGTGACGGTAAGTGGTTAATTGATTGGAAAATTGTTTCTTTTCCACAGTTAGATTGAAATAAGTTTCTTTCAATCAACAGTTAGTTAATGGGTAAACTTTTCTTCACCTACGTAGGTCTTGATACTATATAGATGCGACAGATACGAAAACACACAGTTTAAATCACAACTTAATTTGAAAAGTTAAAACTTGAAAAGCCATAACATAATTTTGATCATGAAATTAAAGACTTCTTTAACGATATTCACGAAATCAAAAAGGCAAAAACGGAGATTCACAAATGGTATTCGGTATTCACGACACGAAAGCAAAAAAGGCAAAGACCTTTATTTAAGCAAATTTTTTCCCGAGTGGAATTTTTATTTGTTCATGTTCCTTTCAATTCTAAAGGAAACATTTCTCCATTTATAGCTAAAAACAAATGAATAATGAAAAACGCAATTAGCATTAATTCAGTAATTACCATTTTGAACATGTTCTGACAAATGAATTGAAAGTGAAAGTGATGACTTGAAAGATTTGAGATACTAAAGATTTAAATTTTAAGAAGTAGTAGGATATATATATATATATATAGAATATTATATTTTATATATATAATAATAATGTATATATTATATATATATATATATATATATATATATATATATAATATATATATATATATATATATATATATATATATATATATATATAATATATATATATATAAGGAGAGGTAACGAGTAAGTATCGAAACGGGTATCGTGAATATCGGGTATCGGTTATCGGGTATCGTACGAGGCAGTTAAAGGCTATTTTCTTTTGGCGTATCGTAATCGTAATCGGTATTTGTAAATATGAGAGAATACTTGAAAATTATACTGTGTAATTTTTTTGATGAAAAATATGAAAAAACTTTTGAGAAGGTTACCAATAAATAAAGTCTATATATTCGGATATAATATAATATATAATAGTAATACAAGTAGAATACTAGTAGATAAAAGGGTATATAACTATATAATGATATAGTAATATATATTAGATATAGTATAGTGATAGAAGAATATATGAGAGATAGAGGAGATAATGTAAATAGTATCTAATAGAATGATAGATATATATAGAAAGAGATCAATTACACCACCAGTATAAATATAACATGATATAGATATAGATATAGAGTAATATAGTATATAAGAAGAGAGATATAAAGGAGAGATGATAATATAGAAGAGTAAGAAAATATAGAGGATATTTGATATATATAATATATATAATATATATATATTATATATATATATATATTATATATATATAGTAGTAATATATATATATATATATATATAATTATAGTATATGATATATATAGATGTTGAGTACTAGGTTAGTGTTTTTTGTTTTGTTTTTTCCCTGACTTCCTGTAACTTTAGAAATTTATAGACGCATTTTCTCCAACTTGCGGTTTTAGCGTAACATTACCCATTGGATAGCACAGTATAATTAGAGAATATGAAAGTGATAGCAGATTTAGCTTCTAACGAATTTATTTAGTTGAAGACAATATTGTTTTTCATTTTTTAAATACGCAGAATATGGTACATGAGTGATGATGGAAGTGTAGAAAGAGAGCAGAGTGGATTTTGTTAAAGACTGATTCTGGGAACAAGTTATTGATGAGTTTTAGAAGTAGTATTACTGGAAATTAATTATAGTAGTGTATATAGCGTATTTAATAAAACCAATCAGGTTTTAAATTGAATCCGGTTATTGGGAATCTAAGCGAATCTAAGTGTGTTATACTCTCATTTTCTATCTTTCGGTGTGTTATTCTCGTTTTGATATATCTTTGTCTAAGTTTTTTTTACTTGTTCGTGTTTTGCGGAAAGTCATAGATAGCTAGATTTTTTCACATGGTCTCAGCGCAACATGTCTAATTAGAATCTATAATCAATCCAGTGAAGTCATGCACTCTATATCTCTGTATCCGAATTTATAGATCTACCACCAACATACTATATCATCATTATACCTTTAATATTAATTGCTACTGTAACATGACCAGAAGCTCAGTCGATGGGATTATCGAATAATACATCTCCCGTACTAACTCGTTGCAATATATCCAAACTAGAAGAGCTTATCATTTTGAACTCTCTCCTCTCTGATATGGGTGGAGTAATACGTGGCGTAGTGTCGCGATATGGTGAGAACATAAACACTCCTTTTATGTGACAGTGTAAGCACGTGACTCCTATGCGAGATACGTGCGAATTACTAAACAGCCATAACATATCGTAGGTTTCTGAGGTGTACTTTATAAGCAAATTCTTTTATACATTCTTTAATATTAGCATACACTGAGATTTATCAATTTTTCTAATATCTTTGTCTCTAAGAAATAAAATAATTTACTACACTAACAGGAACAAGTGAGTTTATATATATACATATGGTATCTATAATGATATTTGTAATGGAATTTACTGAATTGCTTCAACTATACTTATCTCACAAAACTGTATTGTATCTCTTGTCATCCAAAGTACTGAGGCCCTCTATCTAGGGATTTTCATAATGACGATCACAAAACCGAATTAGAGTAATATGTGGATTCCTCTTAATACTGATTTAGGTGGGAGGAAGGAACCCGAATCATTCAGTATTCTTAAAGATCTGGAACAGTTTCTGGATCTACTAATAAAGAACCTACACACATTTTCATGTGGATCTAACTACCAATCAACAATTTAACTTGTACACACTATTGACCTATTGTTTCACCACTAGTCTAAACCTTCTCTCTATAAATATACATCACCTTCGCTTTTATATCCTTATACTAGTATTAAAAATCTGACCACCATAGAATTACTTAATATATCTCTTAATTTTAATACTTTCTGCAATTAAAAAACAGCCTCTCATTCCGCATTATGCTAAGGTTTTTCTGTCACTTTGGATTCTGCCGTAATTTGGAAATGGGATAATAGCATTGCATTTGCTAATCTACGCTAACATATAATGATAAAGTGATTGACTTTTGACTCTAAAAACGCTATTCTAGTCTTCTTTTGTGATAAGGGTTAGAGCTGTAATCGTTATGGATTGGGCAGGTTCTATTTACTTCTTCGACTATAAATCTTAATTTATTCTCAATAAATAATACCATAGGTTCATAGTCTGATGTGCTTGTATCTCTGCCTTCAGTCTAATAGATAATCTAAGTCCTGTAGATATATTCTAGAGTGTGGATAAAAAATTACTCGTTCTCTCAATATATCACTTTTTGCTTAATTATTCATTTCAGCTAGAAATTCGATGCAAAGGGTAACTCTTATTCGACGAGCAAAGCGAACTTTCATTAAAATAGAAAGATGCTGATCTGACCTCCTTGCGTCTATAAAAACTGTACTAATAATCTTTCATGGCCTTATATACTTGCCAAAAACATCTAGCCTAACTCAAACTTCATGTAATATACTAATCCTATTATTCTACTCTTAATTATCGCCTCTGATGCTTTCTGTTGCTGAATTACATCCATACTGAAAAGGCCAAACTCTTCGCTCCTATTTTCCACTAATCAGCTTTTTACTTCGAGTCTGTCATCATCTTTCTCTCCGCTTCTCATCTCAGGTGTCCCTTTAATGCTTTTACCTAGATGTATTACATTGTAATATCTAGAAGATACATGGGCTCTTGCTGAAATCTATGAACCATAGGGTGGCAGGTCACCCATAAGACACTCCTTTTTGATTTTTGAGGGAAGTGTGCTTCAGAGCTGGCCCCAGCCCCTCGTTTAACTATATTCTCTATAGCCTTACAATACTAGCACTTTCCTATCTAGTTTGGTATAAAGCGTAAGCATAATGTCAATCATATTAATATCTACGAATAAAGGAAGTCCGCTGTGTTCCCTCTAACTATACGGCTCCAATATAGCAGTTATACTATAATGTATCCAATTTAAGGTATACTTTTGAATAACCATTCTTCAACTCTCACTTCTTAGATATCTGGAGGAACTTCATTCACTTCTTTCCGATCGGCCATAAGTTAACGTGACTATTTACGTGACGTTTTAAGATTCTACTGGTCGAGAATAATTCCTTATTAACAGATTATGTTTTTGCTTCTTAGATGCCTTATACAGGAGACTTGCGTGTGATTAGGGTAACATTGTACAAATCCAAAGCATTTGACAAGTTGTTATTTGACAAGCGTCTCTGCTCTCCCTAGCTCCTCCTCCTTATTGTAGTTTCCTTCTTCTCTTTGCTTACTTATGTCTAGCTTTCTTCAAATCGCTCAATATCGGTTTGTTGATTATGATTAGGTAATAGTCGGACTTCTTATTCTATTATCTTTATAATCTGTCCAATAAGTGGTGTTCCTCATGATGAGTTCTGTTAATATTAAACTGCCTTACTATTCCTGCTATTCATTATATAGATATCCTTCACCACGTCACATCTAACTCGTATCCAATAACGCATATGCTGATATTATTATCAGACCCTTTCGATTCTTAAACTCATTTCAATATTTACTGCTCCCTCACTATTTATTCTATGAATTGCCTTTCGTATGCTTGAATTACTTATCACTATTTCTATTTCTCGCTTGAAATCTGGATAGAACTTTCGGCCGCGGGCTGAGTCGTATCTCTAAATCTTGTTGAAATTAATTCTTTAATAAAATACCAACTTCTACTAAATCTCCTACTCTCTAGACACCTAAAACTTTCCTGTAATCGCTTTGGATCGTTTATATATACACCATATAATTGGCCTAACATAAATAAAAAAAATTTCTGGGAAACCTTATATTCTGTCATATACTACATAACGTATTATTAATTAGTGTGGAAGGCATCCTAATATAGATAATAACTGGTGAGGTTTATCATGTTTAGAGCTGTGACGTAGATATATACTATTTTTTCATCTTCTCAGTTAAGTATAATACCACCATCATATCATAAAGTGTGATGATCTCATCAGGCCCTTATAGTGGTATATATTTGTATACTGTTCTATATATTCTGGTGTAGGGTAGCTCTGGTGTAGTTTCACTCCATGCTTTATTGGGTGATAAGGGTCGAGTCAAAGGCCAAAGGCTTATAAACTGTTCACTTGTATATATGTACTTTCTAGTATATCACTTGACTCATATCTATTCATTTATGACTTTGCGCGAATGTGGTGCTAATTTTTATCTCTTTTCTATATAAGGTACTACGTTAGACGGCATAAATGTGCTCAGATGGGTAATAATTATTTTATCAACCGAATTTATTACATCGACATAATTTAATCAATCTGACTGAAGACACCCTCATAGCACAAGTGATTATATATTATAGTAGTTACTGTGTCGCACATGAGTTTTTGTTGTTATTAGTTAATCCAGACCTATAGTTTCGCTTCGGTGCTTCCTTCTTCCCTGCCACCTCTTTTCTGTTATATATTATATATATAATAAATTTTCTCAGCAATCTAATCTGTTTTATCCTATTAATTGAACGCTCCACTTATTAAAAGCCTTATCCGTATCTATAATGTATGTGATCTAATACTGCGTAATTATATGATTAATAAAAAATGAATTTTTTAAAGCGTTCAAACACCCCCTCCTTGAATAGATTTCTCCCGTGAGCTAATATGCTATGTGACTAACTGGTAAAAAAAAAATAAAAATAGTAAAAAATTCTAACAGTAGAAATCATTAAAGCTAGTTGATAATACTCTCAACAGCAATGGCATATCGTACGGTTGATAATCCAACGTCTACAAGGCATTTAAATAGCATAACCCAGGAGCTTGGTGGTCGTATTATATTTAATTATTATATATATATATAATATTATATATATAATTTATAATATATATTTATATTATAATATTATATATAACATTTTACAAAAATAAAAAGTTCACAGAAGTGGAAGCCGCCTTATCAGCAACCCATGAGCATAACAGCACTTTATGTGATCGATGGTGGCATTATTCTAACTAATATTAAAAACTCTTTTTATCTTGAATAGATTGAATTAAGGATTTGGATATATTGTTATAGGACTTATTGATATAGTCCTGACCGTAAATTGCATTGTAACATCATCTATTCACCTTCAAAGGAATCCACACCAGGAATCTACCCATTCAGAAAATACTAATTAATTTTCATGAAGATTATAAAGTTTCTATCAAGTGATTGTTCTATAAGATAATTCAAATTTGCAATCTTGATTGAAAAGGAGGGAAGAGGAGGCTATCTTAAACGAAAAACATGGAGATGCTCTTATTACAGTAGAAGAGTTATCTATTATTATGTGGTGGCATGTAATAAATGGCACAGGAATTTATCCATTATTATCATTGCTATGAAGCAAATAATAATTATACAGCCCCTCCCTATCAGTAGAGAAGCTAGTGCGTATTTTTTAGTGAAGTGAAGCATGCGTAAGAATAAATTGAGTTGAAAGTGAATAGTTTAATGTTTAAAATGGAGTGAGATGAGGATGTGTTGTGTCCCATTGGTTATTTAATTTGTATATGGATGGGGTGATGAAAGAATAAGAGGTAGGGGTGGCAGGGGAATGTGTTAGACTGATGAAGAATGGAAGAGAGAGCAGGGTTCCCTGCTTATTGTACGCTGAGGATTTGGTTTAGCTTGGCGAATCTGAGGAGAGTTTGAGAAGATTGGTAGAGAGGTTTGGCAGGGTGTGTGAAAGAAGGGGTTTGAAAGTAAATATAAATAAGAGTAAGGGTATGGTAGTGAGTGAGAATAGTCCGCGACGTGAAGTTATGTTGGATGGTGAGCAATTGGAGCAAGTATCTGAATTTAAATATTTAGGGTATATGTTGGATGAGAATTGGATGGATGATGCATTGTATGGTAGAAAAGTTGTGAATGGTAGGAAGGTAGCTAGTGCAACTAAATCCTTGGTGGATATTAGGGGACCAAGTCTTGAGTGCTCCAGGGTTTTGCATGAGGGTATGTTATTACCTGTGCTAATGTATAGTAGGAATAAGAGATATAGATCTAAGGAGCAATCCGTTCAGATTGATAATCTTATGGGCGTGTTAGGTCAGGTGTGATAAGAATTGATAAAATGAGGGATGAGCGTATTAAAGAATTGTGTGGTGTGGAGTATGGCGAGTGAATAAGCCAGTATATTAAGATGGTTTGGTCATATGGAAAGGATGGATGATAGTTTGTTGGTTAAGCTGATGTATAGTGGTGTGTATGTTGGGAATCTACCGGCTGGGAGACAAAAGGAAAAGTAGATTGAGTCAGTAAAGGAATGTCTGAAGGAAAGGAATGCGAGTTTGTCAAAGGCGAGAAGAAAGGTGAATAATAAGAGTGAATGGCGGGGTTTTTTGAAGGGGGTATTGTTGTGGGAAAGACCCAGGGGATGAACCTCATATTTACGAGATACCACAGGGAGGATCCGTCACGGTCTTGTGAAGAACTAGGGTCAATTTTTTTTTGGATATACGTCATGCTCTTCTACTTAACTTTTTATTATTATTATTATTATTATTATTATTATTATTATTATTATTATTATTATTATATTAATTATTATTATTATTATTATTATTTTATTATAATTATTATAATTATTATTATTATTATTATTATTATTATCCCTGCTGTACCCCTGGGCCATTTCACTGCTACTGATTTCTCCATAACATACGTCAGGGTTTCCTCTCTGGCTGGCAGACATGTTGGACGGAGGATGCTCGTGGCTCCAAATTACGAAACGTCAAACCCGTCATTGGACAGTGGTCTTCATCTAATAGAGGGAGTCGCCTCCTGAAGGTGGTCCTGCTCGATTGCGTCTGAGTCATCTTATGAGGCAGGGGGATCCCCTAACCTGCCCTTTTTGCTCCTCCAATTACCCTCTTACAGCTTTTTTTGTGGGTTGCGAGGCCATCTCGACCCTTAGAAGCAAGTTCTTTCCGGATTTGCTCACTATACCTCTTCAGCATCGCCTTTAGCACATCTTATCCGAATCTTCTCACTTTCGTAGTGATCGAGTTTTTGCCTTCATATTAGACCTGAACATCTTGTATAAGACCTAACCATCTCAGCTTTATTCCTATTTCGTTCGGTTAGGGATTTCCCCTGTCGTTAGTTTACTAACACGGTATAGCCTCATTCTTGTGTGCTGTGGAGGTCCCTGTACATCCACTCGAAAAAAAAAATTATTATTATTATTATTATTATTATTATTATTATTATTATTATTATTATTATTATTATTATTATTATTATTATTATTATTATTATTATTGATCATTATATATTATTCTAGCCATTTAGAAAATAGTATATTAAAAAAGAAAAAGATGAATTAAATATTTTGAAAGAATTTTGAACACTGAGCATATATACTCCCAAGTTGGGGATAGGTATGGTAGAGGAGGTGGTGGAGTTTGGGCAATTTTAGCTCAAAATGGAGAGAATAATGATTATAAATGATGGTTGTCATAAACCTGGGTTTAAAAAAATATCATAGTGGGTTTTATTAATTGAGCTTTTTAAATGTATATATTTTGAAACCCATTGAAACTTTTAATTTAAAAAAAAATATTTACTTAAACAACTTTTATTGCCCTTTAGACACCTAAAAATTCTAATTAGGTATATATAAGCTAGACCATTGGCCACAGAACTTTCTTTGACATTATCTCAAAATATATTTGTGTACAATATTACTTCAAAGAGGGGGAAAACACACACTAATTGCTTTTAAAATAAATGCCACATGATTACAAATATATTTTTTGGTAAATTTCGGTAAATCTGCACAAAACAAAGAACACTAAAATTCAAAATAGTTCATTGATCCATTTGTATTGAGCATACAGTCAAACAAGCTGAAAAATACGGTATGTATTATACTTGATAAATCAAGCCTAAAAATAAAACAAAGTTATCCAAATAGTGAAATGTGAAATAATTTGCATGAAACATGAAAATAGTTACAGGCAAAATTAATAAAAAAAAATTTATAAAGGAAACAAAAGAATTTTATTGAAATCATTTCCACTTCAGGTTTTGAAGAAATAGTTTCAGTTTTTTATGCATCGTAAAAATTATTAGGGCTAGTTGATAGCAATTTGGATACAGTCTTTGGGTTTCAACCTATTTTTGTACTTTGTGTTTTTAGTTTACGAGGATGGAAAATTCTTGTTTCCAAAGATCGGTTTTGCAAATGGCAGCAGCATTTTATGAATTTTTATCCCTTCCACATGTGCAATTTGAAATACTTTGCAGCTCTTAGTATATAAATGAAAATCGGTGCGTTCGGGAGAAGTTCAAGGCTCCAGGCTCGTCTTGCACAGTTAATGGGATTCACACTACCCAATTGACTTTATATGAATAGAGCTCTGGAAAATAATCTGAGGGCCATTTCTTAAGTTGCCTTGATGCCAGCAAAAATTTTTTTTACAATGTTCGAAAAACGGTTAACTTTGGAGAAGCAACTATTTTATTTTTGTCATACTCTGTAACTCCAATACAGAAGTTTTGATCAGAAGGCTGAAATCTTTTTCTCTCTCCAAAAAAAACATGTAATAACTAAATGATTATTTGTGTTTGTATTTGTTAAGAGTCCTAATTAAATTATGAATTGGCTTATATATAACTCAAAGTTATGGCAGCCGAGAGACTCGAGCTGCTTTTCTGTCCTCTGTCCATGTTTGACAAAATATTTCTGAAAACTGAAAATTTTCCAGTTGTTGGAAATTTAAAATGAAATAATCTAATAAACTTTATATGGTGGTTTTATACTTCCACCTGCACAAAGCATCTTCCTATGGATCCGATTTTTTTTGTGATACTTTTCTATGAAATCCAGTTATATGCTGCTTTCGAAATTCTCTTTATCGTCACTACTGGAAGTAAGAATTATACTCAGAGTCTCAGTTAGTGATGTACGCATATTGAATCAAGGTGTTGGTGAAGAATATCTTGTTTTCTTTCTGGTTCAGCTTCCTCTAAATATTTATTCCCAAATTTCATGTTATCACAAAGCCGAGCAAGAAAATATTTTACTTGATCAGTTATTTATGCAGATGAAAAAAACTTTACCCGTATATTTTGGACTAAAATATGTCGCTAATTTATACATGTACTCATTTTCAAGTCTGTTAAATCTTCTGTCAAGTTCGGCTTTGAAAGTTTGCGTCATGTAACTAATCATTTGCTTTCCATTCTCATAATCTTTAAACAATGATGCTTATTGTTCAAATATTTCCGTATTATCACATACAGGTTTCTCAAGAGAGGTTTTGAAGCCAACTAAATAAGGTATGACATCCCTAATTGTAGATATTTATTCGTTAAGCTTTTATGAATTCTCCATAAGGATCTAGAGATTTCACATATCTAGCCAATATTATCCACTATAAGAATGCTAAGAATAGGTTATTTGGATTTGCATGAGCATACAAACAGAGCCACTCTTCAATTCTTCGCTTCTTTTTAACATATGCAAAAATGCTTTTTCGCAGTTGTTTTTCAGTTCGTGTCTGGAAGTCACCGCAACAAGTGATCGGTTTATGATCAACGAGGACATGGAACTCCCATCCCTCCAAGAAATGCCTGAAGTGGCGTATAGCCAGGTAAATTGCTAGAAGTTCTCTTCCGAAAGCGTGGTAGCGAGCGAGTTTCTATAGGTTGCAACTTCTTCAAGAAAAAAGCAAGGGATGCCCAAGAACCCTTAAGGTATTGCTACAGGACGTCTTCAACGAGAAAATTGGAGGCATCTACCTGAAGACGTTTCGGTGCCGAGTACTGCGAGTGAACAAAGTAAGCGACGTTGGCAAGGACATCCTTATCAAAGGTGAAGGCAGTGCGGTCTTTTGTTCTTTCAACTTTGGTGGAGACCCCGTTTCTTAGATCGAAGAAGTTCCGTGAGAGGAGGAAGAAGAACAGCCGCTGAAGGAAGGAAACGATGGTGAAAGTTAACTATGTCAAGAAATTGCATAAGTTGTTTCTAAAGCCCGGTCCACACGAGCGGACTTGAGGAACAACTTGTCCGTACGGACAAGTTTGCACGTGTGGACGGGGAAAGTTGTACAACTTTTTCGATTTGGACAAGTCCGTCGTCTTTTAAAAGTTGATGCGGAGGAGCTTCGTCTATTGACTTAATTGTCCGCGCGACACAGTCCGAGTGTGTGACGAAGCACACGGACTTGTTGTACGACTTATGACTCATCTTCTTCAGACATTATTATTATTATTATTATTATTATTATTATTATTATTATTATTATTATAATATATATACTAATATATATTACTATAATATATATATTTATAATAAATAATATATAATATATTATATATATATATATATATATATATATATATATATATATATATATATATAATATATATATAAAAAGGTAAAAAAATATAGTATATTATTATCATATTATCATATATATTAATATATATATTATATATATTATATACTATATATATATATATATATATATATATATATATATATTATATATATGATAGATCATATATACTATATATATATAAATATATATCATATATATATATATGATAAATATATATATATATATATATATATAATATATATACAATAATACTCATATATATATATATATATATATATATATATATATAAACTTATATATATATATATAAATATATACAATATATAATATATATAGTATTTATATATTATATTATATATATACTAATATAATATGAATATATATATATATGGTCAGCATTCCGAAAAGTTCAGGCATGTAACTAGAAAACTATAACAGGTACACGAAAATAAATATCATTTTATTAAAAAAAAAAAAAATAACGCTTTTAAAAAAATTAAAATTGTTTTTAAAAAGTTGTTGAAAAAATTAACAGTTTTTTGAGAATTCGAAGATGCCATTTACTCCGAGTGAGAGCAAGCAAATGTGCCAAATGTTGAATTTTTTTTTTTAAAACTAAGGACATACCCACGATAAACGAAGAACGGTGGGATTTAGAGTCGGTTTCTCGGCCGACCGGGGGACTTTGTCCCCCCCCTCTGCCCTCCGTCGGCTCGAACCCCCTAAAAAGGATATATAAAAGATAAAAAATGTCATTTAAATCTAAAAAGCGTAAAAATAAAATGGTATTTGGCACCTTTTGCTCTCGAAACTAATGCAGGTTTCAAGAGTCAATCAAAGCGTTCAATGCCAGGTGTAAATTTTAATAATATTTTCAGTGTTTATTAATAAATATTAGAAAAAAATAATTAAGTTTCTTCGATGATTACCTTGCTGAAAATCAAAAATGTTATTATTTATTTTCCTGTAGATGTTATAGGATTCTAGTGACATGCCTGAACTCTTCGGGGGATGCTGACATATATATTATATATACTAATTATATAATATATATATATAGATATACTATATAATATCATATATTATTATATATATATATATATATATATATATATATATATAATATTACATATACTATATATATTATATAATATATATATATATTTATATATACTATATAATTAAAACTTATATACTATATATATAAGATATATATTATATATATATATAATACTTAGTGTATATAGATCATTCTTAAAATTTCTCACTCTACTTATTATAAATCACTATTTTCATTACAAGATCTCTCATCCCTAAAAGCCCTAACTTCCTATTCTCTATATCGTAACTCGACTGAGTTCTATTACGTCTCTCCTGTTGATCAATATTATATAATATCATAGCTATATGGCCTAGCGTAATACTAAATACAACACCTTGTCTTTGCTAGATAAAATTACTCATCAATCATCACACGGTTGCTATAGAGAGTACTATGGTCATTATCAGTATATAACTGAGGAGTTTGTGTTTAGGATACTGCGGAGTCTTTTTCCTCTTTCTATACATAGTATTTCCAAGCTATCATTATACTAAAGGCTCATACTCAGCCCTTTGTATAGGTATATATTAGTTAGTACTGCCTCTCTATACTGGGTAAGTGGGCTCTGGTTATTACATCTTGGTTTTTGGGACGGGTCGAGTGAGTTCAAAGGCTACAAAAAGGCTTCTAATAACTGTTCTCTGTACTTTTACCACTTCACTTGACCCTCAATTATTTTCTCACTCTCGCGGTGTGATGTCGATGTCGGTGCTATAATCTCTTTTCATATAGGT
>JABUQX010059942.1:0-7500 GCA_015478945.1 Trachelipus rathkii | reverse complement strand
CACAACAACGACCTTTCCCTTTCACTGCAGCAGCGGCTTCTCGAAACAACCTTAATATTCTAATTAAAAAGATACAGTCAAACACTTTACTCTGCACCGCTCACGGCAAATTCTCTAATTCCTAATTACAATGAATTCATCGATCACCAAAATGTTCACATGAAAGCTGACCACGAAGCTAGCAAACATATAAATGAAGACACAACAACACAACCAAAACTCTACCATGAACTATCAACAAATACTCCACAGCAAATATAAATAAAAATGATGGAACCATCCACAATATCTTCGACAAACTACAGGGGACTAATCACCGATATCAGACCAATGAACCAAAAAACCTGTCAATTAGAAGCATCATTCTAAAAACTCTCATAACAATAACTCTCACAAACACATAAGCTAACCAAATCTCAAACCACCAATTCGAAAAAAACGAAAACCACCACTTTCTATAACTCTAGATTTTATTATCCGGCTCTATTCTCTTTTCACTAGAACAAAAACCGTAATCTCATTTACACCCACCAGGTCCTCTAAAACGAGCTTGTTTTCTTCCCTTTACACACAACAACACCTAACTTAGAATACCAATATTGCCGGCTGCCTGCTAGTTCGAAGAAACTAACTACTCCAACCGCTAACCAATTACGAAGGAATCGATATCACTACCAGAGAAAATACATACACAATTATATACTACTCCTGTGACTGAATATAATCATATTGTTCATAATTTCCTGCTTAGTAGCGCAAACAAAATATAGCACGGCCAAGGTCAGTACTCTTACGATGAACACAGTTGTACCGCAGATAAGCTGCTTCGATCTCGTCGCCTCATAAAGTGCTTTAAATATTGTTTACATTAAACCAAAGTTGGGATATCTGTTAATATTGTATTTTTAAAGTTATTGTAATTTAAATTAATAATGCTCCTCAAGAAAACTAATGAGAAGCTAAAGCTTAGCTCGACCTATTTTCTCTGCTTACGCACATTTCGCCTTCGGTAGCGTTTTCTGCTATCACATCTCGTCCCAAAGTATCGCTCGACGTTTCACGTCCATTATTTAAAACAATGGTAAAATAACCAATATTTTAATGAAAAACTCGTTAAAATCGAAAATTAGTCAATAGAACTTCGATATAGATTTGAATATTTCCTTGACTATCATAACATCATCTACTCACATACCCTACTAAACCTACCCATCAACACTCCCTATCTACAATAACACCAACACACATATACACATACATCACGACATACTAACCCTCAAATAACTATATCACGAACTCTATATACCTCTATGTCACTATGAACTAACCATATACCTGTACATAATAAATTCTCAATTATCACATACCTAAGGACACGACAGGCTCTAATAAACAATTCTTGCACACAGTCCCCACAAGCGCGCGGTCCGAACCCACACTACGATTTCGCGATTTCTCTATAATTCTAAATCGTTTCGGGATAGCTCAAAACATCGCTGAATCTAACACAACTACTTATTCCCCCAAAAAGCCCAAACAAATATTTATTAGCGCTACACCCTACTCTCTAATACTATTATTATCTAAAGCGCAACAACTACTAACACACCAACACCTATAACCTCACACACTCTACTCACCCAACCACCTCACTATACAGTATAATATTATATAATATCTCACAAACATATAACACATAATAATACAACACAAAACCTCAACCATATAACACATTACTAATACTCATATATCATCCAATAACATATACTATACACCACATATATACACTCTATACACTCTACAAGCCACACCAAACTCAACCCCACCCACAACTACACTAACAATCAACACACTAATCATACCACACTTATACCCTACCCCCACCTATACCCTACACCCACTCCATAACAAAACTCCCCACAATATATCACCATACCCCTAACACACACCCAACCCGTATACATCATACCTAAATCTCCCAATACCCACCAACACTAACTACCAAACTAATACACAACTCCTCCCACCAACAGCCCTAATCATCAACCCCTAAATACTAAACAAAAAACAATTATACTATAAATATATCAATATATATTATATATATATATATAATGATAAATTAAAATTTTAAACATTTAAAATTTATTTCAAATCTAATCTGGGTTCGAGGGCTGCGAATTTTAAATCATTACTTTTTGGCATTATATATATATATATATATATATATATACTATAATAGTATATATATAATATATATATATATTATTAATTATATATATAATATATATTATATATATATATATAATATTATGGACAAAGTTACTAACGCCCACACGGAACCGGAGCTCGGATCAAAAAAAAAATTTTCACAGGTAGCATCTATTATACATAAATAGTTTTTTTTTATACGAAATGATTTTTTTTTTTTTTTTTTTTTTTTTTTTTTTTTTTTTTTTTTTGTTTACCTGTCTTAGGGCGCGCGGAAATTATTACCTACTATTATTTGAAAAGAGGTATACACGGCAATGAATTAAGAGAGGAGAATAAGAAGAGAACGAGGGGAACCAGGGGGACAGTATTTTCCGTACCCGTAGAGGGCAGGGGCGGAGGAACCCGCGACAACCAAAAAATACAAAGAGCAAGAGAGTATCGGGCAGGACCCTCCCGGAGGGGCGGGAAAATAAGTCCATAACCCCGCGTAGATTCCCCGGAAAGGGCCGAGAGACCCCGAGCTTCCTGCCATCCGGGCGGACTATACACCTTGGCGAGTTACTATCTTTAAATTAACATTTTCCTTACATAAATTTTTACCAGGTTTCCAAAATGTATTCCTTTTCGCTGTAGCCTTTGTAGGAGGAAATAGATAGTTTAGATTGATATTATTATAATTCAATTATCGGATAGATATATATATATGTATCATAAAAGGCTACTGTGAAAATTTTTTTTTGATCCGAGCTCCCGTTCGGTGTGGGCGTTAAGTAATGTTACTATAATATAGTAGCTTATATTATATATATATAGATCATATATATATTATATATATATTATAATATATATATATATTTATTATATACTATATATTATATATATATATATATATATATATATATTAATATATATATATATATATATATTATATATAGTAGAGAAGAACGAATCCATCTTCGAGGTTCCCAGTTCAAACTTCGTAAAAATTAAGATTAAGAATAATTTAATAATAATTAATTGTTCCTCCTTAATCGTTCTTATAATTAGAAGCCACATGGGCCTACCTAGACTGTCCCAGCCAACCAACAATGAAAGAAAATTTAAGAACATAATAATTAAAAAGCCGCATTGGCCCCTCTAGATATCCCAGTCGATCCATTATAATTAATAATAAAGAAAATCAAAAAGCCGCATGGGCCTATCTAGACTGTCCAGTCAACGCCATAATAATTAATAATTAAGAATAAAATTACAGTGCTGCATTGACCCCTTTAGAATGTCCCAATCAACTCATAATAATAAGCAGTAATACTAAGAAGCCGCATGTCCGTTTAGACTGTCCAAGTCAACCAATAAAATTCAATAATTAAGAAGCTACATTGGCATACCTAAAATGTCCCAGTTAACCCATAATAAAATAATAAAAAAGACAATCTTCATAAACATCAAGGGCCTGGACTGAGAATGTACCAGTCAACGCATAATATTAATAATTAAATAATATTAAAAGCCACATTGATCCCTCTAGAATGTCCCAGTAACTCATAATAATCACATATCAACACCAAACCAAAAACCCACACCACTCCATACTCTCTGATTATAAACCGCGACCCACCCACCCAACCACAAACCAAACAACAAATACATATAAGACCAACGCCGGCATGGTACCTCTCTCTTACTAAAAACTAAATAAAGGCGACAACACAGCATTCGGCCAACTCTGAAATGTCACGATACAACCCATAAAATAAAAATTAAAATAAAATTCAAATTCACTCTCATCTAACTGTAATTAACGAATCGATATTAATATATTAAGCAGCTACCATGGCATACTAGACTCTCCCGTCACCACACGCACCAAAACTCATAAATAAGCAATTAACAAATTCAGAGCACATATGGAGCAATAATCAACCGACTGTCTCAGGTCAACCAATACACAATATAAATAATTAAGAATCAACTACTCATCCCTAAAATATCACTTAAATTAATTCATGAATTGGGACATGGAGACAGCTTCTACATAAGCATGCGGCTATCTGAATTATAATACCCACATATTCTCTCATCCTCTCATGTCTTAAGCGATTGCCTGGGACATCCTCTAGAGACGGCCGATGCACTTATAAATCTAATTCAATTAATTCTTAATTATTCCATATATTGCTTGACTCTCTGACTAGCGGCCCGATACTAAGGTAAGAAGATCATGTGGCTTCACCTCCTACCTCTCTCGAACTACTATTCCCCTAACACTCACACTTAATTATTCATCTTAAAACAATCCCACTCTTACTAATAATTCTCGCCAACCACATATATTTCTGCGCGCATTAGATCGAATAACTCTTAAGCAGGAGACCAGCTCACTGCGGCACAACAACTCTCCCTCAAAGTATTCATATTTAACTTCGCGTCGACTCAGAGGACCAAGACACTCTAAAAGGCACAATGCGGCCCTTTTTAACGTTAACACTATTCTATACTCAATACTCCATCGACCCAAAACCAAACAACCACACACGATCCTGACTGGAGACATTTACTAGCACGGAGAACCAATCAATGTGACACCTTACAACTATCCCTATTCTCTAACAATAAATTATATAAATCTCATATTCGCTTGACTGGCACGTCTTTGCCTAGCGCAATGCGGCTTCTAAGCTCATCCATATTACCTCTATTGATTCACAATCTCCTGGGCTGCTCAGGCCTGCTTGGCCTACAATGACAGAAAGCTTACGTCTCCTCATTCAATTAAATCTTACTATGGACTCTTGACTAGAGGGACAGTCTCTAAAAGGACACAAGCAGAGCTTCCTCTAGTCATATATTCTTATTCTTAGGAGTTGACTGCACATTCTCTAGAGGGGTCAATGCCGGTTCTTAATATATTATTTTTCTCAATTATAATGTAATTGGTTGACTGGGCAGTCTAGATAGGCCCATCGGCTATCCTTAAGTATTTGAATTTCTTATTTATTCTGGGTGACGATACATTCTAGAGGAGCCCATGCGGACTCTCCATATACATTCTTAATTTTCATCTAGCGCATTGCTCTGACAGGACGGCGGCAGACCAAGCCATTTTATTACTAACCCCAAACACTTCACTCTTCTTTTGAAACCCACCCAATATCAACCCTACCCCGCACGCGCTACATATTCACCAACATTCTCTAAAGTTTAACCTCTCTTCATCCCAATATAACCACCCCCTATCACATACTTATCCATTCTTCTGGGATTGGGGCAACCTCTATACTGAGGGCCGTCTCAACATAGCAGATCTCTCTACATATCTATTATTCTGCACACAAATCATCATAAGAAAGCCTAATCTTAATCTCATACATAAAATGTCCACGAAACTCCTACCCATCAATAACAATAAAGAAATAAAAATACTTAACGGCGAAGCGGCGATGGTCCGATATTTAGATTAGTCCCCAGTCAACCAATAAAAGTTAAAAATTAAGAAAGCCGCATAGGCCACTCTAGAATGTCCCAGTCAACCCATCAATAAATTAATAAATAGAATAATACAGATTAAGAAGCGATCATAGGATCTATCTAGACTGGTCCCATCAACAATATATATATATATAAGTGTATCACCGATACCAAAATTTGAGGCCGATACCGATACCAGAAAAAATGCTCACTATTTTTTTTCATTGCCGATACCGATACCGATTACAATACCAATTTGGCATACCCGATACCCGATCGAATACTTATCCCTATATGCCAATATATATATTATATTTATATATATATATATATTATATTATAATATATATATATTATATATATAATATATAATATATATATATTATTAATATTATATCATATATATATATTAATTGATGCACGTAACATCGCGGAGCTCCGACATTATTCAAGATCCGCCTCCGGCATCCGCGCTTTTCCCTGCGAATGTTGCGCGGATATTTATTGTGAGATTTGATAAAAGAAATTTTATAATAAAATACTTAGATGAATCTTTACGCAAATTAAATGACGAGACATGGACTCCGCTCAACTGCTCATAATGATGCCTTCATGATCTACATCATGAAGTCATACTTAATTTGAGTCACAGCAGCAATGAGATTATTGTGCCAAAAAATCAGTCCCTCTACAGCTTCTGTCTCCATGTAATACCATTATCTCAACGCTAAGGAAGAATTGTTGACATCTTCAAAATGAAAAAGTTGCGGTTTTTAAAAAGACATGAAAGTGATCATAAAACTAGAGCTAAAAATATGCTAGTCTCTTGTGACGAAAATACATACTCTCCAACCACCCTACTCATTGAAAACATTACTTAAATACACACGTATATAAAGGCACATATATTTATCTGTACACCTCTCTGAAAAAGTTAAACTCGTCTCACCTTGTGTTCAGTCGACAACTTCAATACCGAATAAATCATACTTAATTCGACCCGCCACTTTAAAAAAGGACACCAACTAAACACAAATCTACAACCCATCTTCTACGTAATCACAAATAAACACCCAATTCATCAGGCCGAAAGACATTCTATACCAAGATCAAAGTACCAAAGTAGTAATGACCCAAAGCAACAGACACACCGCCATATACAAGACCCTGTGCTGCAACACAGATTAAAACAACCTACACCAAGGAAAAAGAACATACCGATACGTATCGCCTTGGACTGGACAGTTAAGCACAAAATGCGTCCCACAGCTTAGCACACAAATCGTTTCCACACACGCCACTTACAGCCTAAACTCATGCAAAAGCGAAACATCTTAACTGACCACTAGTCCTCCCCACACTCAGTGCTATCCAACAGTGAAGAGAACGTCCATAATCTACAATAATGGGGGCTACAATATGATAACCAGACAAACACGACTCTCGCAGCACCAGAAAAGGAAACAGGAAAAACACTTCGACTGTTCTTCTCCACGCACCACCTTTCTATTATACATCTTCAACTCCACTAAGTGACAAGTATATATCCTCTTGTAAAATCCTTCTACTTCCATGGTCGGACGGAATGCGGAGAAGGCTAGGTGGACGTGCCAACTTTTGAGTTGTAAGATCAGTCCTCCACGTATATCTAATAGCAATATAGTACCTAACCGGTGATAACAAATTATATATAACTATAATTATATTTAGAAATATGTGTAGCCCATATAAACCTATAATATATTACAGTATATACTTAAGATATACAGTTAAAGAAGACGCAGAATATTTAATCATAGTAGTGACCCATTCAACCAT
>JABUQX010059941.1:32500-51496 GCA_015478945.1 Trachelipus rathkii | reverse complement strand
CATTTAGAAAGGTCAAATTTGATTTGTTCGCTGTGACTGGTGAAAACAAAGATTTCGAAAGGAAACGGTGCTGTATGAAAATGGAGTTGTGTTTGTTGGCGTGGAAATGTTGTTTTGATTGGTGTGGAAAGGAATGAGAGTGGGACAGAATAAAAGGATTTGCAATTCTGATGAGGATTGTGGTAGAGAGCTATGGTGATTTTATGTGTATGTTGAGAGTACTATAGAATCTACATAAGGCTTTAAATTAAGTTCGAAAGGTCAAATTTGTAGTGTTGCGAATTTGGTCCATCTGAGGGGTAAGTTTGATGATGTGGATTTTCTGGGATATCTGAATGATGTTTTGGATATGGTGAGTGGAGATTCAGTTCATTTCCACATATCTGCCCACCCAAGGATTTTTATTTTTTTACAGTTGTCATCACTCACGGGCAGAGCGCCTATTCTAGGAGGGGGTGTAGTACGCTCAAAAGTTCGCCCTCAAGTGCACGCATTTGAGCACATACGCAGGCTTTAATGTGAGAGAGATTAAACCCGGAGGAAATAAACAAAAGATGGAAGAGAATTAGCGAACTAGCCTGGAGTTATACCAATATCTACCCAAAACTCGTGTGCAGATACCAGAACCCCTTGTGCTACGAGGGCGGTCGTAAAGGGGTGGTACGCGAGTGATAAGTTCCTCGAGCACTTGCCACTGCGGTACCCATAGGATAAAGATAAAGCACCAACATCGCGACGCCAAAGATAGAGTTCAAGTGAACTGGAAAGTACAAGACAGTTTATAAGCCTTTTGGCTTTTGACCCGACCCTGTCCAAAAACCGGGTGAAACCAGATCGAGAGCAGTACTCCATTCATGGGCGGATGAGACCCTTGCTATAGCTAGAGCAACTGGGAAGAGGAAAAAAAGTTCTCGCAGTCTAAACAGAACTTCCGTTGTTTTTTAGAGGCCGCCCTAGCAACCGTGGTGATGTGAGGTTTCCAAGATCTTTTTTTATCCTAATATGGTTGCAGAGCCAAAAGGATTTTCTATATTTGTCACAGGAGAGACGGGATATGACAGACCATCGAAAGAGTATGAAAGTTGAAGGTGTTTTGGAGGACGGGGATTTGGTAGATGTTTGGTTTTTGAAAGGATGAGTTTCACAAGGTTGAGGAGACCCCACCCGGAATTCTATATCCATGATTCAGCAAGAAGAGAATCGGAAAGATTAAGATAAAGATTCAATTCTAAGTAAAGAGGGAACAGAATTGTAATATGCGTTAAAAGAATGACAGGTCGAGATTCACTCGGCATATGAGTGCCGATAGAAGACGCTAGAGGTGCCAGGTGAGAAGATCATTCAATGGAAAAGATTGGGAATTAAAGAAGAAGTCGCCCATCAGCACAGCCGGGACATTGATTGATTTAAAGAAAGCTGTAGAGATAAATAAGCATATGAGAAGGAAGGGAAACCCAAAGGACGGGAGCTTTGGAGGCAGTGATGCGTGCCATACTCGGTCAAATGCTTTGTATATGTCAAGCTTGAGCTACACAAGATTACCTTGTAGTCCCTAATGGCGGGAAACCATAAATCGGTTTAGATGGAAAAAAATATCATCAGTATACCTCGAGCGCCGAGCTTCCGTACTGCGATCGGAATAAGTTTCCAGATGGATATAAGAAGTGAGAGTTGAGAAAGGGTTTCAGATCTTAGTAAAAAAACAGTGAGTGCTATAGGGGCCGATAGTTAGAATTTCGAGCGTGCTTCCTTTTTTCGGAATAGGTTTGGACATGTGCGAGCTTCCAACACTGAGGGAAATGCTAGTATTGAGACATAGAGAGTATAGTTGAATGAGGGGTGGGGACAGCACGGAAGCACACTTCCTCAAAACTCGGGGAGGAATGCCATCTGGGCCACTAGCACTTGTAACGTTCATAGATTTCAGGGCCCATGCACCCGATCAATGTATCACAGGCAAAAGGCATAGACACCAGAGTAGAGACAATTAAATATTTTCATGTTTTATAGTAATTAAGAAAATAGGAGCTGAAGAGAAATTGACCTTTTCAGTTGGAGAATTAGCAACAGAATCATCGGATCGAATAAGAGGAAGAAAAGCAGATTTACAGAAGTTGGCCAAGAGGCCAGAAAGATTTGTCATTGATGAACCAAGGATGTTAGAGCACTTTCGTTTGATGAAAGCCCGCTATGGCTCGATCGAAGAGTAATCCCTCAACGATTTCTATCTGAAAGGGAAAAATTATGCGAGTGATAGGGAGAACGAGTATTTTTCCACCCCATACGCACTGTTCTCTTGCCTGATGGCCAGAGAACAATCACGATCAAACCATGGATTATGAGGAGAGAAAGATTTAGTTGAAGAAGGAATGAACCTGCTCAATCCCATCACGATTACAGCTCCCTCCTTATCTTTTAAAACTGAAGCCTCTTCATTATCCTTATTTGAGGTAGCCAATATTGCTATCATCTTCAAACTTGGAAACCTTTCATTTAAGTCTTTGGTTAAATATTTTAACATATATGAGGAACAGCCACTTGACCTAAGAAATCTTCGTTACGGACCTCAAGCTTGTCCCTCATTTCCATTAATAAATACATTTACATTTTTCATTGAATTAAAGTTAATGGGAATAAGGGGAACCTGCTTAGAATAATGAATAGGGATGGGCTTTTGTAACTGATGAAATGGAATGTGTGGAAGTATGCGTGTGGTGGAGAGTAAGTAATGTGTTCAATGAATATAATACGGCTTACTTACTCCCAGCGAAGAATGAGAAAAAAAGAAAAGAAGATTTAAGAAATTTTGATTTATATGATTAAATCACGAGGTAAGTACCTGTAAATAATTATGATGACACACCACTGCGAACT
Source organism: Trachelipus rathkii (assembly GCA_015478945.1). Taxonomy (NCBI): domain Eukaryota; kingdom Metazoa; phylum Arthropoda; class Malacostraca; order Isopoda; family Trachelipodidae; genus Trachelipus; species Trachelipus rathkii. The sequence goes on along the minus strand of JABUQX010059941.1, from coordinate 48,622 downwards.
GTAAAGTCGAGAAGACGTACCTATGTCCTGTTTAGGCTGTAGAAGTATTCCAAACGGCTGGATCCATTTGGAGGGACCTTGTGTGTGATGCTCGCTATTGATGGAATGTGATTTCAAGGATGTTTAGAATAGGTAATTTAGGACAAAGTAGAAGAAAAGAAAGGTAAAATAAATAGCTATTTTTATAGATAGAGAATAATAGGACTATGTTACTTCCTATACTATACTCTAATTTCTATTTCTACAGATCAGGAAATACCGGAAAAACTTTCGGTATTTTGTCAGGAGATTTTTATTACAAATTTTGAGGATTTGAGAGTGTTAGAGGGAGATGGTTATCACAAAAGACTAACCACTCTGATAGAACTTAATATTATATTACTAAGAATGATTGTTAAAGTTATAACAAAGAGAACAATCACATATAAACATTTAGGATAAATGGACTTATGATAAAACCTGTTTTGAGTACATTACAGGTAATTTCAATCTTAAATATTAAATTAACTAAATTATTAATTATGAACGATAAAGTTGAGAAGTTTTCTTCTACTAGTGAAGTGAGTTTCCACAATTAAGACAATTTTAAATAAAGGCGATAGCTTAGATGAATATGATGGAGTAGATCCGTAGATCAAAAAGAAAATAAAGGCGATAGCCTAGTTGAATATGATGAAGTAGTTCCAAAGTCAAAACCCTAAAATATAACAAAAATTAGGATGCTAAATGGGAATGTTTACTGTATTAATTCTAGTTTTTTTTAACTTAATTTATCAATCTTTCAGGGATTTTTTTATTCGTATAATTCTTACCCTAGAGATAAAAACTTCAAAGAGGGGTCTTGATTAGGAATACTAACTGAAGTAGATGAGGACTATATGTCATAAAAGAATACTGCAAACATCATAATTCAGGGTAAGTTCACTTTGTTTTAATTAGATGTCAAATATATCAATTCCAAGTAACTTAAATTATAAAAAGTAATTTACTAACCTGCAAGGAGGTTAATTCCGATTTGCAGGGTATAAATATTTCAGATTTAAAGAGAACTTATTAGAGAACTATTATGAAATTTATTCAAAATAAATATGTGTTCATATACTTTTAGGTAAACTAGAAAAAGAAGAGATGCCGTTTTAGATCATTCATAACAAGCACAAAAGTGGCACATTAAGTATTGTATAATAAATATCATAAAACAGAATTCACCCCAAGTATCTTTATTTATTTTAATCTCTATAAATAAAGACTTTTTTGGGTAAAGTAACATTTTCCTTAAGCCTAAACCAGTATCCACAATCACCACTATATTCTCCCCCACTAAGCCTAAACCCCCACCTTTAATTTCGACGTCAATCGAATAGGCGGAGTCTAAACCCAGTGTTTCGAGGTAGATATAGGGAGATACTGGGAGAATAATGATTAAGAGTAACTAAAATAGAACCTACACCAATGAGAAGAAATATGATATATACAAGATTACAACAATTTCCCATTTTAGTTTTGAAAATTAGGGAAGGGTGGCAAAGAAGATATATTGGTAAAGGCATTAATTTCTTCTCTAAGGATTTTTTCTATTTGTTTATGCAATACTTTTTGTTGTTCCCCATTAAAGTCATTCCATTTGACAGCCCCCAAAGTCCACCGTAAACAAGTCCTTACGTTACTCAGTGTGTCAGAGTCAATAATAGATTCAGCATAGGAGCTTGGTGGAAAAGAAGGATTAGGAGAGGGTACATATGGACGAACTGTAAGACTTTTAGTAGGAGGAAGTGCATAAGCATAGTGGGTATTCAAAGGATTGTTATGAGTTTTAGAATTTGAGTATGATGGAAAATTTGTGTAGGATTGAGGTCCTGAATAAGATGGAAAGTTTGCATATGATTGGTAAGAACCAGAGGGTTGAGCATTCTTGTTCACAGAATAATTACAAGTAGGATAATTATAAGAAGTTACATTGGGTGTGGCTGGCACAGACGAAGCATTTTGTATCTGTCCAGTGTTTGGCAATTCATAGTTGTAGTCTGTGTAATAACTAGGGTCTGAAAAAGAAGATTGAGGTAGATAATAATTAGTGGGATTGGAATATGTTGTGGAAGGTTGTAAATACTCTTGTACTATCACATACGTGGTTTGAGCCGGGGTTGGCAATGGCAACAGTGGTGGTTGAGATTTCCTTACATTAGTTGTCCTGGGAGGAATTTGACGTCCAGAGTAGGGAGTTTTTCTGACGGGAATTACCCGTTCAATACCAAAAGTGGTGTGGTACTTGTCCATCAAGGTCAAAAGGAACTGCCTATTGGGATGTAACCCATCATAGATCAACGGTGAGTTCATGACTAATGTTTCTTTCCCATAGTATTTACTATGAGTAGATTTCTTTTCATTAGTACTATTTATTGTGATGCTGTGATAAAAATCTAAGATGGCATTTCCACTGAGCATTTTCTTATTGGTCCAGTGATATATAGGACTTTTTAATTTTTCAAACTTATCAAACATAGTGATGGAATGCTCTCTCATTCTTTCAGGCGAGATGGTCGGATCCCCCTTACAGTATTCTTTATAGTTTACACCCCAATCTCTAGAAATACGTCTTACATTAAAGGTGTAAAGGTCCTGTAGCGGAGGTATTAGCAAATATATTGCAACATTGGGATTTACTTTTTCAGCCGATTGGGTGTTTTTTCCATGATTTCTACAATGGACTTCAATTCTAAACCACCACCTTGCACAGGCTCAAGGATGTGAGTATTTACTTGATCATGGTTGGTTATATTCCTTTTCTCCCAACCCATAGTTGTAAGGGACCATATAATTATAATGAATGTATCTTTCGTCATTGCGTCTTCAATTCTTTTTGGACAGGCGGAAATATGACGCCCTGCACAAAAATCTACTTTAATATCTACATTATACTTCTTTTTTAAAAATACTCTCATTTCTAAAAACTACTACTTCGGAAGACCCGACTATTAGTACAGTAGACATATCTTTAGAGAAATCAGAGGAGAAACAGGATAGTAGAAAGATGTACACAGAAGGAATAAGCGAGTGTTTCCTCTGCAAACATATTATACAGTATTAGAAATATTTTTGGTGATTTTCATCAATATCAATTTATCAGAATATTGAGTACTTAATTCATCAAAATTACAACAAATTGTCAGATGAAATTGCAGAATATTGAAATATTCCCATAATAAATATATTAGATATTTCTAATTCATAGACCTTCATTATTGTTGCACAATTATATACTGTACTCAGGAAAGATAATTATTATATAATTGTTATACAATAGAAATTATTATATTATATAGGATAATCATATTATAAAGCAATTATTATGATAGGAAATATAATATTCCTATGAGTCTTATTAAACCTACAGACTGATACAATACCCACTGCATGTGACTGTTTTAGCAAATATGTATTAAAATTACATCAACTAATAATGGCGATGTAATAGAGAATGTTAAAATATTGAGGAACACAAAAATTTTAATTATATATTAAAAATTTTTGGACCTGATTAATTTTTTTACGATACCAATCGATGTCCTCTGGTGTTCAGAAATATTCTGTAGTGTTTTGGGAAGCTGGATCAATATGGGATCATCACTCATCACAGCGCTATTCATCCACCACAAAGAATTTTCGAAAGACATCATCATCATCTGCAATATGATACTATCCCTCCTCCTACTCCCTTGCAACATTGTCATGTAAATGACCATGAGTCAAGGTTTTGGAGCAAAATATATATATGCATGTACATAAAGGTGTAAATCGCCACCTTAATTACACAACTTATATATATAGAATATTATATATTATATATATATATATATATATATATATATATACTATATATATATATAGATATATATATATAATATATAATATATATATATATATAATATTATATATATATATATACTTTCTTGTATTATAATATATATATATCTATATATATATATATATATATATATATATATATTATATATTAATATATATATATATAATATATATATTTTATAATATATATCTATGCCTTCTCCCACTCCCTTGCAACATTGTCAAGGTTTTGGAGCAAAATATATATGTATGTGTATACAAGGCGTAAATTGCACCTAATTACATGTAACATATATACTTTTTGTTTATAATATATATATATTAGGTTTCATCAGTTGGGCATTTAGAAGCCAGACGTCAGGGATGCTCAAAAAGGAGTCAAACCTGTTTCTTTTTTTAGTTATAATTTAAATATAACCTTTTTGAGACAAAGATTGCAAAGAGTAAGAGAATAGTTTTATGCTATATGAATAGTCTGAGATCTTTCTTTACATTAAATGACAGTAAGAGGTTCAGTAAGAGGAGAATTTGGAAAAAGAATTGGGTAGGACAGAATTCGAAGAATTATAGTAATTAAAATTCTGAAGAATTTAGATCATTTAGATTTCCATCCCATTTTTATTCCTACTAAAAAAATTTTTTATTTATATATTATGTTTCCCCTGTATGTGTTGGAGACGAACTTAGTACCCTCTTAAAATATTATTTTCTATTTTAATATTTTAACTTAGCAAAAAGTTAATAACATAGAATTTAATTTAGAATTTAATTTTAATTTAATTTAAGGTATAAATTAGAATTGTGCTATATTACCTGACTTCTTGTCAGATATACCAACAAAGGATTTCATAAGAAAATTATAATGAATTCCCCCAAGGCACATTCTAAAGGGACAGACATAACATTGGGTAGTTCCTCAACCTGTCCTCTACTACGTGTAAAAGGTCTATGTGAACTGACCTCTGCAATTTGTTCATGTAACTATGTCGTTGTTAGAAGTAGAATGTGAACATGGGTGCTCATCATTGTGTGAAAGATTTAATTGAAAATGTGGAGATGAAGCAAAAAGAGGGGTAGGAAGAATGTTATTTGTAGGAGAGGGAAATCCATAGAATTCAGTGGATTGAGAACTGGACGAGCTATCCCATTTCCAAGAGATAAAGTTTGATGAACCAATGTGTGAAGGGGTATATTCAACAGTACTTACTGGTTGTACTGGTGGTGAACAACCGATATTTATTTCAGGGGATACAGATTCTGTAAATTGTGGCCTATCTCTAAAAAAGAAATGTGTTAACCTATCATTTTTTTCATAATATTTTGTAAATTTACATGACCAGTACAGTCTAAGGTCACATGGGATACATCCAAAGAAGGATCAAGTGTTTGGTCCGATACCGTGTGATTTGGAGAAGAATAAGAGAAATGAGAAGGGTAGTTTTGACCATATATAAATAATAATAATCTAAAGATGGTGTTGGAAGGTCTCCGGAGGGAGACTGTACATGTAGACCATCCTCAGAATGAGTACTACTAATTGGGGAACTGGGAATTTCTAAAGGAGGTAATATAAATTTTACTTTTGTTGGTTTTGACTTAACAATAACAGGAGTTAGACAAGGGGCAACATCTAGGGATGGACACAATAAATCTATTTGTTCCATTTGCTTTGTCCTTTGTATAGGAATGATCTTGTCTGTAAGATCAGGGAGATTAAGGTACTCATCTATGGAAATACGATTGAAGTTTAAAAAACCTTCAAAATCTGCATCATCCTCCTGAATAGATTCACTAGGGGCATCAAACAAACCTTCACTGAAAGAAACATCCAACAAAGCTTCATTTGCAACATCATTGTTTTCTGAATTATTGTCGTCCAGAATATCAGCATTATCAAGGATATCATTTGGCTCATCCTCTTCGGAAAAGAATATCTCCCGGATTTCTTTATTACGAGCGAGATATCTTCGTAAATATTTGGGGATTTCGATCCACCCTCTCAAATGGGAGAAATGGACCTTTTGTAACCTACTAGAGGGTTTATTTACTCGTTGTATAACGTAAGTGACCAAATTAGAGTTAACTGCAATAATAACAAATGGACCTTCCCATCTACTTTTTAACTTCCTAGTAGTACTGGGGCCAGTGCGAATAACTTTCTTCGCAACTTTTTGCCCTTTTTTAAAGGGTTTAAAGTTTACGCTTCCCTCTTTCCAATATTGGGGAAAAGTGTACTGGTGTGTGAGGTTTCTGCAGCAAATAGTTTGCATATGATTGGTAAGAACCAGAGGGTTGAGCATTCTTGTTCACAGAATAATTACAAGTAGGATAATTATAAGAAGTTACATTGGGTGTGGCTGGCACAGACGAAGCATTTTGTATCTGTCCAGTGTTTGGCAATTCATAGTTGTAGTCTGTGTAATAACTAGGGTCTGAAAAGGAAGATTGAGGTAGATAATAATTAGTGGGATTGGAATATGTTGTGGAAGGTTGTAAATACTCTTGTACTATCACATCCGTGGTTTGAGCCGGGGTTGGCAATGGCAACAGTGGTGGTTGAGATTTCCTTACATTAGTTGTCCTGGGAGGAATTTGACGTCCGGAGTAGGGAGTTTTTCTGACAGGAATTACTCGTTCAATACCAAAAGTGGTGTGGTACTTGTCCATCAAGGTCAAAAGGAACTGCCTATTGGGATGTAACCCATCATAGATCAACGGTGAGTTCATGACTAATGTTTCTTTCCCATAGTATTTACTATGAGTAGATTTCCTGGGGCCAGTGCGAATAACTTTCTTTGCAACTTTTTGCCCTTTTTTAAAGGGTTTAAAGTTTACGCTTCCCTCTTTCCAATATTGGGGAAAAGTGTGTACTGGTGTGTGAGGTTTCTGCAGAAAATAATCTGATGGGGACATGTCAATAGACCTGTGAATGGTATTCTTGTTCACAGAATAATTACAAGTAGGATAATTATAAGAAGTTACATTGGGTGTGGCTGGCACAGACAAAGCATTTTGTATCTGTCCAGTGTTTGGCAATTCATAGTTGTAGTCTGTGTAATAACTAGGGTCTGAAAAGGAAGATTGAGGTAGATAATAATTAGTGGGATTGGAATATGTTGTGGAAGGTTGTAAATACTCTTGTACTATCACATCCGTGGTTTGAGCCGGGGTTGGCAATGGCAACAGTGGTGGTTGAGATTTCCTTACATTAGTTGTCCTGGGAGGAATTTGACGTCCGGAGTAGGGAGTTTTTCTGACGGGAATTACCCATTCAATACCAAAAGTGGTGTGGTACTTGTCCATCAAGGTCAAAAGGAACTGCCTATTGGGATGTAACCCATCATAGATCAACGGTGAGTTCATGACTAATGTTTCTTTCCCATAGTATTTACTATGAGTAGATTTCTTTTCATTAGTACTATTTATTGTGATGCAACTTTTTGCCCTTTTTTAAAGGGTTTAAAGTTACGCTTCCCTCTTTCCAATATTGGGGAAAAGTGTACTGGTGTGTGAGGTTTCTGCAGCAAATAGTTTGCATATGATTGGTAAGAACCAGAGGGTTGAGCATTCTTGTTCACAGAATAATTACAAGTAGGATAATTATAAGAAGTTACATTGGGTGTGGCTGGCACAGACGAAGCATTTTGTATCTGTCCAGTGTTTGGCAATTCATAGTTGTAGTCTGTGTAATAACTAGGGTCTGAAAAGGAAGATTGAGGTAGATAATAATTAGTGGGATTGGAATATGTTGTGGAAGGTTGTAAATACTCTTGTACTATCACATCCGTGGTTTGAGCCGGGGTTGGCAATGGCAACAGTGGTGGTTGAGATTTCCTTACATTAGTTGTCCTGGGAGGAATTTGACGTCCGGAGTAGGGAGTTTTTCTGACGGGAATTACCCATTCAATACCAAAAGTGGTGTGGTACTTGTCCATCAAGGTCAAAAGGAACTGTCTATTTGGATGTAACCCATCATAGATCAACGGTGAGTTCATGACTAATGTTTCTTTCCCATAGTATTTACTATGAGTAGATTTCTTTTCATTAGTACTATTTATTGTGATGCTGTGATAAAAATCTAAGATGGCATTTCCACTGAGCAATTTCTTATTGGTCCAGTGATATATAGGACTTTTTAATTTTTCAAACTTATCAAACATAGTGATGGAATGCTCTCTCATTCTTTCAGGCGAGATGGTCGGATCCCCCTTACAGTATTCTTTATAGTTTACACCCCAATCTCTAGAAATACGTCTTACATTAAAGGTGTAAAGGTCCTGTAGCGGAGGTATTAGCAAATATATTGCAACATTGGGATTTACTTTTTCAGCCGATTGGGTGTTTTTTCCATGATTTCTACAATGGACTTCAATTCTAAACCACCACCTTGCACAGGCTCAAGGATGTGAGTATTTACTTGATCATGGTTGGTTATATTCCTTTTCTCCCAACCCATAGTTGTAAGGGACCATATAATTATAATGAATGTATCTTTCGTCATTGCGTCTTCAATTCTTTTTGGACAGGCGGAAATATGACGCCCTGCACAAAAATCTACTTTAATATCTACATTATACTTCTTTTTTAAAAATACTCATTTCTAAAGACTACTACTTCGGAAGACCCGACTATTAGTACAGTAGACATATCTTTAGAGAAATCAGAGGAGAAACAGGATAGTAGAAAGATGTACACAGAAGGAATAAGCGAGTGTTTCCTCTGCAAACATATTATACAGTATTAGAAATATTTTTGGTGATTTTCATCAATATCAATTTATCAGAATATTGAGTACTTAATTCATCAAAATTACAACAAATTGTCATATGAAATTGCGGAATATTGAAATATTCCCATAATAAATATATTAGATATTTCTAATTCATAGACCTTCATTATTGTTGCACAATTATATACTATACTTGTGAAACAAAATTATTATATAATTGTTATACAATAGAAATTATTATATTATATAGGATAATCACATTATTATAAAGCATTATATTATTATGATAGGAAATACAATATTCCTATGAGTCTTATTAAACCTACAGACTGATACAATACCCACGTGTGTGACTGTTTTAGCCAATGTGTATTAAAATTACATCAAATAATAATGGCGATGTAATAGAGAATGTTAAAATATTGAGGAACACAAAAATTTTAATACCGTATATATATTAAAATTTTTTGACCTGATTAATTGTTTTACGTTACCAAACGATGTCCTCTGGTGTTCGGAATATTCTGACATATATATGTAAGCTGGATATATATATATATTATTATATATATATATATATTATATATATATATATATAATATGATATATTATATATATATATATTATATTATATTACTTTTTTGTATATTAATATATAATTATTTATATTATATTATTATATATATATATATATATATATATATAGTATATATATATATATATTATATATATATATATATATATAATTATTATATATGATATATATATATATATAATATATTACATATATATATATACTTTTTGTATATAATATATATATATTAGGTTTCATCAGTGGGGCATTTAGAAGCCAGACATCAGGTTTACTCAAAAAGGAGTCCAACCCGTTTCTTTTATAGGTATAATTTAATTATAACCTTTTTGAAGCAAAGTAAGAGTAAGAGAATAGTTATATGCTATATAAATAGTCCGAGATCTTTCTTTATGTTAAATGACAGTAAGAGGTTCAGTAAGAGGAGAATTTGGAAAAAGCATTGGGAATGACAGAATAGGACAGAATTTGAAGAATTATATTAATTAAAATTCCGAAGAATTTAGAGCATTTAGATTTCCCATCCCATTTTTATTCCCACAAAAAAAATTTTTATTTATATTTTAGGTTTCCCCTGTATGTGTTGGAGACGAACTTTGTACACTCTTAAACACTCTTAAAATATTAGTTTTTATTTTATTTTTTTAATATTTTAACTTAGCAAAAAGTTAAGAACATAGAATTTGATTTCAAATTTAATTTTAATTTAATTTAAGGTATAAAGGAGAATTATGATATATTCCCCGACTACTTGTCAGATATGGCAACAAAGAATTTCATAAGAAAATTATAATGAATTATTTTTTGAATATTCTAAAGGGACAGACATAACATTGGGTAGTTCCTCAACCTGTCCTCTACTACGTGTAAAAGGTCTATGTGAACTGACCTCTGCAATTTGTTCATGTAACTATGTCGTTGTTAGAAGTAGAATGTGAACATGGGTGCTCATCATTGTGTGAAAGATTTAATTGAAGATGTGGAGATGAAGCAAAAAGAGGGGTAGGAAGAATGTTATTTGTAGGAGAGGGAAATCCATAGAATTCAGTGGATTGAGAACTGACGAGCTATCCCATTTCCAAGAGATTAAGTTTGATGAACCAATGTGTGAAGGGGTATATTCAACAGTACTTACTGGTTGTACTGGTGGTGAACAACCGATATTTATTTCAGGGGATACAGATTCTGTAAATTGTGGCCTATCTCTAAAAAAGAAATGTGTTAACCTATCATTTTTTTCATAATATTTTGTAAATTTACATGACCAGTACTGTCTAAGGTCACATGGGATACATCCAAAGAAGGATCAAGTGTTTGGTCCGATACCGTGTGATTTGGAGAAGAATAAGAGAAATGAGAAGGGTAGTTTTGACCATATATAAATAATAATAATCTAAAGATGGTGTTGGGAGGTCTCCTGAGGGAGACTGTATATGTAGACCATCCTCAGAATGAGTACTACTAATTGGGGAACTGGGAATTTCTAAAGGAGGTAATATAAATTTTACTTTTGTTGGTTTTGACTTAACAATAACAGGAGTTAGACAAGGGGCAACATCTAGGGATGGACACAATAAATCTATTTGTTCCATTTGCTTTGTCCTTTGTATAGGAATGATCTTGTCTATAAGATCAGGGAGATTAAGGTACTCATCTATGGAAATACGATTGAAGTTTAAAAAACCTTCAAAATCTGCATCATCCTCCTGAATAGATTCACTAGGGGCATCAAACAAACCTTCACTGAAAGAAACATCCAACAAAGCTTCATTTGCAACATCATTGTTTTCTGAATTATTGTCGTCCAGAATATCAGCATTATCAAGGATATCATTTGGCTCATCCTCTTCGGAAAAGAATATCTCCCGGATTTCTTTATTACGAGCGAGATATCTTCGTAAATATTTGGGGATTTCGATCCACCCTCTCAAATGGGAGAAATGGACCTTTTGTAACCTACTAGAGGGTTTATTTACTCGTTGTATAACGTAAGTGACCAAATTGGAGTTAACTTCCATAATAACAAATGGTCCTTCCCATCTACTTTTTAATTTCATAGTAGTACTGGGGCCAGTGCGAATAACTTTCTTCGCAACTTTTTGCCCTTTTTTAAAGGGTTTAAAGTTTACGCTTCCCTCTTTCCAATATTGGGGAAAAGTGAACAGGGGTGTGAGGTTTGTGCAACAAGAAATCGGAGGGAGACATGTCTATAGACCTATGAATTGTATTGTTATAAATTAAGATGGATGATGGGAGTTCTTCATCCCAAGACGCTGGTTGTTCAGAAACCAAGCATTTTAATATTTGGATAAGACTCCGATTAAATCTTTCACAAATCCCATTACTAGCGGGATGCAACGGAGAAATACGAACATGTTTAATATTATGTTTTTGTAAAACTTCTTGAAAAATGTGAGAAGTAAATTCTGTTCCATTGTCTGTAAGAATCCGATTAGGAACTTTGGGAAGGAATGGAAGAACTTCATGTTCCAATTTACCAGAAACTGTAGCACTAGATTTATCTTTGATGGGAATCACAGCTACCCATTAAGAATAATGATCAATGATAACCATGCAATATTTATTCCCTTTAAAAGTGGTAGGAAACTGAAGTAAGTCTATGGCACAAAGTTCAAAGGGATAATTTGCTAATATTTTTAACATGGAAGGTGTAATGTGTGAGGAAAAAGTTTTCTGTGTTTGACAAATGGGGCAACAACGAACAATGTCCGAAATTACCTGATTGACTCAAGGGTGCCAAAATTGTTTATAAATGAGATGGAGCATTTTATTTCTTCCAATATGAGCATATTTTACGTGTAATCCTAATGCTATATGCATTAATAATTCTAAGGAAATTAAGTATAAATGGGTTTTTAATTTTGTAGTGTAATACAATACATCTCTCTCACAAACAATTTGAGTTAGATGCATTTTATATAATTTGGGGACACCAGACCAGTCAAAAGTTTGATTACATTGATAATTCTTTAATAAGAATCTCAGAATACGATCATTTCTTTGATCATGCAAGATATCAGTTATATTGTTGTCAGAAATAGTTATATTGTGTATCATAACCATGTGAGTTTTTAATAAAGAATCCTTTGGAAGTTTTAACCCCTCAGCCACTACGAAAATTTCCTTTCCGTGTATGTGAATGAGGTGTTTTTGTGTCATATCTGGCAAAAGATGATTTCCTTGTAAGGCCCATGTCCCTAGTATTAAAGGATGACCTATCATATATTTATGAGGCACAATAAAGAAAGCAGAAGGCTGTGTAGTAAACCCTAAAGGAAACAAGTGTAATTTGGACGTATTTTGAAATTGGTATATGTTCATTACTGCCAAACCCACTGATAGCCCTTACTCCTAGCTCGGACGAAGGGAAGAGGTTCCTGTCATTTTCTACTATAGGGACAGTGTCAGAACTAATCAGATTCACCCCAGCTCCACTATCCACTAAACAATTATAGTGAAGTGCATCTAAATCATTCAGGGTGACTGATACAATCAGTGGATCAATATCCGATTGGCAAAGGTTTATGGCAATAACCATTTCTTCATTTATATGAAAATCTTGAATAGGCTGAGAAACTTCCGTACGAATGTCCTCTGTATAAGGGGTGATAGGGTCATCTTTGTCATTAATTGAAGTGATTATCTTAGATGAGTCAATAGTTAAGGCCCTTTCCACAAGAGGACTCACTTCTGTGGGGACCATGAGTTTAACGGATCTGATTTAACCTCCTCATTTCCCCGGCATTGCCCTTCGAAATGAGACTTTCCACAGAAGTCACAAGGGTCTACGTACGGACGTTCTTCACGTGCCTGGGGAGTGGTTTCTTTAGTCGGAGGAGATTTCCTGTAATAAACTGTTTTTACGGCACTAGCTAAATTGTCATTGGGAGACCTACGAGAATTAGTGTCAGTGGAATTTTGTTTGTCTTGGAGGAGTGCGTTGTGGACAGTTCATCCCTGGGTGAGGCCCGCTACAAAGGGACAAACTGCCTTGCGAACTATCGGTGGAGGAGAAGATCAAGATGATTTGCGTGTTCTGCAATCAGCTATTACATGGCCCTTCTTCTAGCAGTAACTACAGATACCCAAAAACCTGTAGCATTCACGCATTTGGTGACCTGTCTTTTCACAGTAGTCACAAAACAAGTGTTTACGATCTTAAGGATCGTTTTGTGATCTATCATGAGTTTGAACTTTGCGATTGTCATGTGGTGAGTTTCTCCGGTTATCACGGTAATAACGGCTTTCACCGTTGTTCCTAGGAGAAGAGTTTCGAATGGTGAAGTTCTTAGAACGTGGATTTTTAGTAAGATTTTTACGACGGTTGTCCTCTTTCACCTGGAGGTTTTCCGTCCAACTGGGTAGAAGAGTGTCAATTTGTATGATAGAATCTACAGTGTCGTTTAATTCGTCTTTCGTAGTGTGATTCCTTTTATGATACTTATGCACATTGTGGTCTGATGTGTCGTCATGAGTATATGTATGATAGGATGTGGAATATTGTTTATTGTCTGATTCTAGAGAATCGGCAAAACCGACAATGTCCTCCCAAGGAGTATGCCAATTCCTATTATTTTCTTGAATCTTAATATATTGACGCACATCTTTTTCTATAGAAGGAGGGAGACTGTACAAAAATGCAATACGGGGAGACTCGTGTTCACGCATATCTAACCCCTTGTAGGCACGCCTAGCAAGACGTTCCAACCGGAGCGCAAACATGCGAATACTCTCATTACGATGCCGGCGGGCAGAATGATATGCCTGCAACTGGTATTCTTTTTTCTTCATCCTCATACCATTGTATTAGGGTGTCACGAACGTAAAAATAATCTCTGTCGTCCTTGGTGATAAGACGATAGAGTTGTAGAAACTGTCCTTCGAGTTGTCTGCCGAGTAAGCGCAACCACTGGTGATACGCTTTGGGATAATGAAGTTGGCAGTAGGCTTCAAAATCCTCTAAGTAAATAATTAAGTCTTGACCAGTTTCCAGTTTGTATTTTCCGGGGTCTACCACTTTGAGTTTTTGTGAATTCTTGAGTAACTGACTCAAGAGCAAAATGGCTTCTTCCATCATGTCAATTTTCTGTTTCATGATGGGACCGGAATACATATCAATTTCTGGTTCTGGTCTAGAATAATAAGAATTTGGTTGAGATTATAGGTCTAGAATAAGAAGAATCCTGTTGTGGTAAAGGTCTAGAATAAGAAGAAGGATGTAAAGGTCTAGGATTATGAGAATAAGGATTAGAATAACGATATTCTCTAGGAGGTTGAGTAAGAGAAGATGAACCTCTATTATGATAACTGGAATATTCAGGTCTTCCTCTAGGTGTGAAAGATGAATGATCTCGGTATTCATTATCATGTACATTATGTAAAGGTCTGGGCGAAGGAGTTAAATTGGGATACTGTTGGTGATGGGAAGGTGTTGTTATTTTCCTATCCCTCAAAGGAAACCGTTCAGTATGTTGTTGTTGTCTGTGATGTTGTATATAGTCAATGTTCCTGGAAGGAAGAAAAGATTTCTGTTGTATATCTGGATAATGTAGTCGATGGGAATCATCTAATTCTATTAAAGATTCCTCTGTTACTTGTGGAGGTTGAGGACCTCGAAAATCTCTATGAGAATAAGGGTTTAAGGGATCAGAATCTTTATAATCCCTGTCATAGTGTATCTTTTTATCTGATATTATATCAGCATATTCATCATCAAAAGGTAGATTTTGTTTAGCAAGTTCATGTGTTAAGATTTGTTTTTCATATTTATATTTTGTTAAGAGTTTACTAAGTTCGGACATAGGCGTTAGATCTACTTTTGTAGAGCCTATGGTTTCTTTAATGTCTCTATCCAAAGCTATTGCCTGCTCACCATCGGCAGGTCTTCTAGACATTACATTAAGATCATGTAGATCATTCAAGAGCAAATCCCTATTTGATTCTCTAATTGAATCTAATTGAGTGTTTTCCCCCTGTATATGAGGTACTAGTGATGTATTGATCCCTGGATTATCTCGTTCAATCGATACATCCGTTTGATCAATGATCTCATCGTCAACACACGTAGGATTAGTATCAGTCATTTTTATATTATTTATTGCTATTTAAAGCTAACGTTTATAGTTTTAATACCGTTATACAAATTTCTAAATTTAAATTTTTATACTAGAACAGCTCTTCTAGTTTTTATTATGCAATTATCAATTTTAAACTAAAGCTTGAATCAGGTTATCCATTTATTTTTATTTTTTACTTAATTTAAATCTTATAATTTCTTATAGTACTTGTAGAACTATATTACTATACTACTTCTAGAATTACAAGAACACTATAGTATAAGACAGTAAGAATTTTATGATCCTTTATAAGGATTTGATGTGAAATTTCTTCAGAAATATGAAGCAAATTATATGAAAATACAATGTTCTGTGTTGTGATGCGACGAGTGGCGAAGTGATCAAATATCATAATCCAGTGGCTTAGCAAACAATTAGGATTTCAAACATGATTACATACCTGGGAGATTGTTATACTTGTGGTGGAGAGTAAGTAATGTGTTCAATGAATAAATACGGCTTACTTACTCCCAGCGAAGAATGAGAAAAAAAGAAAGAAAAATTTCAAGAAATTATGATTAAGATGATTAAACCACAAGGTAAGTACCTGAAGCTAATCATTAAGACACCTCTTGCGAATTATGGAGAGGACTGTCTTGTCGTCCCGGATCAGGCTAAGAATCTTGCCCAACCGTTGGGTCCATTTGAAGGGACCTTGTGTGTGATGCTCGCTGTTTGTTGGAAAGTGATTGCAAGGATTTTTAGATAAGGTACTTTAGGACAAAGAAGAAGAAAAGAAAGGTAAAATAAATAGCTTTATTTACAGATAGAGAATAATAGGACTATGTTACTTCCTATAC
>JABUQX010059941.1:17500-27500 GCA_015478945.1 Trachelipus rathkii | reverse complement strand
CATAGCAGAATTTGTTGAACTTGTTCATAAAATATAATCCACCTCTCCCTAGTTCTCCGGCTGTAGAGCGAAATATTTAGTTATGGTTGGGGATATTTTGAGCCAAGAGGTCAGCCCTTAACTGCTTTTAATTATTGGAGCACCTATCTTTTTGAAAAGGTAATATGATCTCTGTCCTCATTGAAGACGCATTGAGGGAAGAAGTGGAAAATTTGAGATTTTGATAAATTATACATTCAATTTTTCATAAAATATTATAATTTTTTTTTTGTAAGGATATACACTATTTAGATATTTAATATTAAAAATCTTTTGTGACCAGTCGCACATTATTAGTGGAGGACGTGCGGACTTGCGATAGCGGAGGTTTGATTGGGTGAAGTAAGGCGGAGGAGCGCTAGCGAGACTTGTTTTCTCGAGGTCGGAGGTGCGCGTAGCGGACTACCTAAATGAGCGGGAGTGCCCACCTCTGATATATATATATATATATATATATATATATATATATTTATATATATATATATATATATGTAATATCTCTATATTTATATTTTTTATTAATTATATATTATATTATATAATATATATATATCTATATATATCATATACCGTGGCACAAACAGATACGAGCTAGAGTCGCATGGCAAGGTGCGCAGGGGTTCGAATCCTAGGTAGAAATTACCTAGAACAGTTCCCCTCCTTGAATAGGGCTATTGCCCGTGAGGTGTTGAACTTTAATATAATATTTTTTTATTATATTATATATATATATATATATATAATATATATTTATATATATAATATATATATATATACTATCATATATTATAATATATATATATATATATATATAATTATATATACTATTTTTATCTATATAATTATATATATATTATATACGAGGGTTGTTCGAAAAGTATCCAGATTACATTTATTACATGGAAAATATAGGCGATACAGGTTAGGAGGCTTAGTCTCCTTCAAAATAAGAACTTGCAGCTATACACTTTGCCCAACATTCCTGCCATTGATGGAAACATTTCTGGAAGTCATTCCTCAGAATGGCCAGAAGTTGCTTCGTTAAATTCCACTGAATGGTCATGACATCATCAAATTGTTTTCCTTTTAGAGTCTGCTTGAGTTAAGGAAATAGGAAAAAGTCACATGGTGCCATATCAGGCGAGTATGGAGGATGTGGCACCAGCATTGTACCATGTTTCGCTAAATACTGTTGCACAACATTGGCAGTGTGTGCGGGTGCGCCATCATGATGAAGCATCCAGGCACTTGAGGCCCATAACCTTGGACGTTTTTTTTCTGATAGCTTCTCGCAATTTCCTCAAAACATCCAGATAGAATTTTTTAGTAACAGTTTGCACTGGTGGTGCTGGGGCGAATCCAACAAGGCAACAACTTCACAGCTTCCTCGAATGACGAGGCGGGGGGATTCTAAGCCTCCCCTTTTAATAGTTGGTGAAACCCCAGAGGTGATACACTCGCCACCCGGTGCAACTATAGCTGGGTTCGTTCCAATATATTATCGGATCGCCTGTTGGCGGCGACAACGACACTGATTAGGGCACTCTCTGCAACCACCGTTCTCCAAAGTCAAGAAGCAGTCAGTAGAAGAAAAACACGAAGCACACAAGTTACCAGAAAAGGGAAAGAAGGGGAATGACCCTAACACTCCCTGGTTACAGTAAGACGAAGGCAGAAAGAGGAAAAGGGAGAAAGACCAAAAGTGTGGGTAGAAAAGAAATTTGGAGCGGATGATATATTTATTCAATGAGGCAGTTACACAATAATGGGCCATGCCCTTGGAAAATTGAACGGTTTACAGGAAAGGGAAAGGAGTGCCAGCCCCTACTAACGGTGTCCCTCCCAGGCCACTCCTGTCCTCCACACGAGGCAATAAGACTGCTTTTCCGCTTTTTTGAAACAATAAGCAGTGATTCACTCTAGGGAAACTAACCGCCGCGGGGATGGACAAAATAGTGCTCAGATAGATTTGCTGGGAATCAATGGAAGCAGGCAGAATCAAATAATAAAAGAAAGCTGCAAGCCGGTTACTCGTTGCCACCTATGATAAAAGGGAAAGGCTTCATTATCTATTTAATTCAATAATGATCTACCTGCAATGGAAAACATTCATAATACATTATATTATTTCACTATGGGAATTCTCATTTCACCCTCCACTCTGCATTCAACCCTTACCTATAGAGATGGCCCCGCAACCTCTACTACGACTGCCAATCGTCTGCCTCGAATTTTCTCAACTAGGGTCTTACTACTAAATTTTTTTCTTTAATTTTAATTAAGACCCTCTGAAATTGGCAAAAACATGAAGCATTAGGTCAAGGAAATAAATCAAAACAATAATAATAGTGATGAAAATAAAAAATAATAATAAGAATACAATAACCATAAACATAAATAATAATAATAATAATAATAATAATAATAATAATAATAATAATAATAATAATAATAATAATAATAATAATATAATGATAATAATAATAATAATAATAATAATAATAATAATAATATGACCCCCTTAAGGACTTAATTCCCCACATTATCCCCCCTCAAGATAGACCCTACTATCTTCACAACTATCAACTACTCCCTCCAACATCCCCATTCACGCCTTGATCACTCCATACATTGAACCGCGGAAAGCCCTACTGTCTCAAAACAAAATATACAATGTTAAAATTTTTTTTTTTTTAAAGCTAATATATGCTCTTTTTTTTTTAGCAATATAGGTGCCTTTTTTTTACGAGCTAATATATGCCTTTTTTTTTTTTTTTTTTTTTTTTTTTTTTTATAATCTTATATTTGTTTTTTTTTTTTTTTTTTTAAATAGGTATATACAATATTAAAGGGAATCTGATTCTCATTTCATGGCATCATTGTGCGGCGATCCATCCTTCCTTCGAGCGGTGCTATCACTCTCCCTCGTAATTCTTGCTCCGGCAAAATTCGCGATAGATCGAGGTCACGACCACACAACTTACCATCCAAGATTTCTACTTGAGTTGCCACATCTCTCCTTGCACCATGGCCGATCAGTTGGTCGCGACAGATCAAGCACACACTGCCCAAAATTGAATCTAAAGTACGTTCACCTCCGTCAATCAACACCTGGAAGTTGTCCCCACATGACTCACTGCCTGCCAAACCCCGAGAACCAACCAAACCCCTAACTCCTCTGCCACCTTTCCTAAGTCTTGGAATGCACTTTCACTCCCTTGGCAAGGAAACCCCCCTCCTTTTTCCAGCGTCTCTAGCAGTATGACCATCCAACCTGTCAACTCTCTCAAGGATGCAACAACCACCCCAGTTCGGAACTTGCCTTGAAAACCAATCATCACGTTGGTCCCCAACATCGTTAAGGACACTACTACCACCCTGTTCTCTCTCTTCACTTGAAAAAAAGTAACTACCCTGATCATCTTCTCTACTCAGAACAAGATAACCGCCCTTGAACAACCCTCGCCTCGGACCAAATCAAATCTTTTCTTATCTCTTCTGTTATTTCATTACTGATTTTCCCATCTTTTAAGTCTTTAATTTTCATTTATGTATTAACCACTGGGACCGGTATATTTTCTTCGTCCTCTGCTTCTATCAGCACAGCTGATGCTCCGACTTGCTGATTGTCATCTTGCGCTTGATCATCTATTTCATTCTCTTCTCTTGAGAGATATTTCTTTAAGAGATTTATATGGTAAGTCTTGATGATTTCACCCACTCTTACTCTGTAATTGTCTTGTCCATAAGGTTCAATTACTTCATAGGGTCCACCCCCCTCATAAGCATCTTGTTATGAGATGTGGGTATGAGGACCAACACAAAATCCCCAGTTTTCAATTTCCTATTCCTTGCTTGCCTGTCATAATAATGTTTTTGCTTCCTTTGTGCTCTTGACAGATTTTCATGCGCCATTCTTAGAGTCTCGCTAAGACGCTATTGTAAATCAAATATGTTGTAGAGGGGATCATTATCCACAAAACCCCCTTTTAATAGATTTAATGAATATGAAATGGTATATTTATTTTGTCTTTTTTTTTAAAATCAAAGAGCTGGTTTTGTTCATGTTCTTAATGCTTTTCTATGGTGAATTTTAAATGAAAAGTTCATGGTTTGTTTATTATTTTATTATTTTTCATATTTTTTAAGAGTAATTTATTTATAACATGGTTATAATTGCAAATTTATAAATACATTGCAAGTAATTCATGTGTATATATTGCATGCACATAGGTGTATGCATATTCCTTTGGTATAGGCATTAATTTGTGCATGAAGATTATGCAAAGTATAATGTAGTTTTTGCAGAATTACACTATTTTGTTTTCTTTTTTCAGACTTATTAGTATTATGGTATTGTCTAAACTGTTTATATTTATGTAAATGTATTACCTTTTTCTACAAGAAGTATATTAAGTATATTCACAGGACAATCATCTCAATTTAGGAGTAAATAAACAATATATAAGTTTATAAGGTATGTGTTGTCAGTAAGATAGGTTAACAATGAAATGAATACAATGTTAAATAATACTGTTAATAATCATAATGTTTTAATTGTACATATAATTAATAAGTAAGAAGCGAGGTTTAATAAGGTATTAATGTTTATTTTAGCAGTTTAATACTTCTCAACTCAAAATTGAAAAACTAGAATTCGACCCTCCCGGACAAGTCCCAACTTGCCAGGGTAGGTCTCTGTTTATATATTTTATTTATTTTATTATATTATGAATTAATATTCAATTTCTGGATTATTTTCTTTTTAATCTTAATATTGTAACTTGATGAAATATCTTAATTAATTATAATTATTTACTTAAATCAAATCTTGAAATGAATGTAATTGTAATGATTAATTCTTTATTATTAATTCTATTCTTTAGTCATATCACTTAAATTCATATAGTCTATAATAGTAAAATCTTGCTTGTAATTTAATTAAAATCAGTAGTGAAATGTTAATTTGAATATATTCTTTAAGTTAATTGACAAATATTAACTGTGGTTATTATTTCCACAGGTTTTTATTTTTCAGTTTCAATTTCTGGATTATTTCATTTTCTGGTCTCCTCTAGTTATATTTTCGAATTTTTGGTTTAAATTCTAAATTGGGCTTATATATTATTATTGGGCTTATATTCCATTTTTGGGTTAATTGTCAGTTTCAATATTATCAGTAATCAAGCCTAAAAAGAAGCCTTGATTACACAACTCACTAAGTTAAGACTTATAGTTCTTATCCATAACAAATCTTAACAACGTAGACTTAGATCAATACTTTGTGAAGGTTTTAGGATAGCTAAATTAATCTAATTCCAAAGGTGTTCAATCATTTACTGTATGGACATTTAAGATGGAATCTAGTTTTATCTGACATATACAAAGTAATTCCTCTTTCCTCGTTGTTGCTTTTTTTTTATTAAAATTGTTACTTATTTGAATATAATGATATCTTTGAATATTAAGATATCCATAAATAAGTTATTATTTATTTGAGTTCAAAACAAAATCCATCTCATATTAATTTCTGTTAAATAATGTCTACGCTCTTTATGACTACATACTATTATTCTCAGTACTAAAAGGTCTGATAATTGTACTCTCGCTTTTATATTTCTTATACATATTTCTTTTTTATTGAAATACTAAACATTAATTAAGTGAATATAATAGATATATAAGCTCAGAGCTGGTAAATAAAGTTTTCTATTTATGATGATTCTAGTAGATTTGATAAAACTTTTCGTGTCGATAACAATATCACAGATTATTAATATATAATAATATTTTACTCTCTATATGTTGTATATTTTTTCTTTTATAATAATATGTCACTAATAACTATCTGTATCATATTAAAGGACAATTATAATATAATAATATTATATAGTATATATATAGTATATAATATTTATTAATATTAAATATATATATATTAATTAATAATATATATATATATGAATATTATATACAGTATCATATAATATATTATTACCAGGAGATCTCCATATGCAATTAGCTATCTTTCAGTGACTCAGCATACAGATAAGATTTGCCATTTATGAGTAAAAAATACTTACATCTATTTTTCTCAAATTTCATAATGTACTGATTAAATTCTCTTATTTTATTTGCTTAATTAATATAATGATATATATATAAATGAATAAATATTAACATAATTAAATTAATATAATATAAGAATGTGTTTGTTATGAGGAGTTCGAAGATAAAGAAAGTAGAAGATAACCTTGATACTAGTTAAATTTAATTACTTTTTAACTACATTATAATATTACATAACCGTGCCCAAAGCATTGGTCGGTATACAATATTGAGATATGAATTTAGATAATATGAAATAATTAATTTTTTAAATACTATTTTTATAAATTGATAAAAATGTGACTATTAAAAAGTTTAATACATAATAAATTAATTTTTTATTAACAAAAAATATTATACTTATAATGGGAAATAGAAATATAAAAATATAATAAAATTACTTATTAGATAATTATATTAAATCGTAATATAAATAATTAATATAAAAAAGTATTACTAATTTTTTTTATATATTGGTCTAAATTTATAATATTTCTTTATAAAAATATTATAAAGATAATATGTATAATAATATATAATATAACAATAATATAAACGGTTTACTCCCCTCAAAACAATTTATAATGGATAACTCCTCAAGATATATTTAATATACATATATATATTATATATATATATTATAATTATATTATAATATATTATATATATATATATTATCATATAATATATTATTATTAATTATATATATATATATATATATATTAATATTATATATATATATAATATATATATATATATATATAAATTAAAATTATGTATATAATATATTTTATAAGAGCTTTGTGTTTTAATTTTATATTGTAATACTTGTTATATAATATGTGAAATCGATTGGCATATTCTAAAGGTTATAGTAATTTCACAATATGATATATATATATTTTATATAATAATATTATATAATAGATATATTATATATAATATTAATATGATATTATTATATATACAATATATATTATAATATATGTAGATATAAAGTAAGTAAAATATATATATTAATTAATATATAATATATAATATTATTAAATATAATATATATTATATTATATATATATAATATAGATTATAAAAGATTATGTACATCGTACAAGAGGTGAAACATATATATATATATAGATTATTAATATTATTATATTATATTACATTATTATATATATATTATATTAAATATATATATATATATATATGTAGTAATAATAATATTAATATATATATAATTATATATATATTTATTATATATAGAGAGTGAATGAGAGAGCATAATCGAAATATAGTCACAAGATGAATAGAGAGTGATCGATGAAGATAGAGAGGAGAGAGAGACAGAGAGAAAGAAATGAATAATAGAGATATTATGAAGAGAGAGAGATAGAGAGATGAGAGAGAGAGAGACTATATATAATGTAACGAGAGAGAGAGAGAGTGAGAGAGAGAGCACGAGTAGAAAAATGGCTGACGCCACTTGATTTATATTATAATATTAATAATATATATATATATATATATATATATATAATATTTATATATATATATATATATATATATATATATAATTAATATATATATATATTATAGCCACGAGAACCTCTATCCTATGAAATAAGGGGTTCATTATCTACCGTAATAGATTCTTAGATGAAATTGAGTTATATGTTTTTTTTCCTAAGTAGATTAGGTGCGCAGATTATCTAGGCTAGTGCGATTATTGCATGCTATAGTAGACTATTCTATTCTATTGAATGTGCTATCATTGCTTGAGTGACATGTAGGTATTTAGATTAATGTAATTCACTATGAAGTAACTACTAATATAAAATTGCCACAAAAAACTCACCTACTGACGACAATTTTTTTACCCTTTCGCTTGAGGGAAAACTACTATCCATAAGCTATAAAAGACTCACATTAATTCATTAAGACACTGTGGATATATATATATATATTATATAATCATATATATATATATATAGTTATATAATATATATATATACTCTATATTTATATATATATATATATATATATATAATAATACTATATATATTTATATTATTATATATATATTACTATATATATATTTATATTATATTTTATACCTATATATTTATTATATAATATAATATTTATATATATTATATATATATAAACATCCTGACTGTCTTTTTACCCACTTAACCCTAACTTCTACCCCTGACCCGAGTTGAGCGGGTGAGTCTGCCAAAGGGTTCATTTCCAGACTGAGCGTACCTATGACTTCTGGGAATGATGAAACATCTTTACAAGATAGATAAACGGTTAATTCCTTTTTGATCATCGTTGCTCAGGTGGTAACAACGCTTGTCACTTTACCAATAGTCGAGGTGTAGTTCAAATCAGCAAGTAGAAGCCTGAGGGATGATATATCTATGTACATGTAAAAGTGCCGTTTCGCTTGGCACGAATAATCGCATTATTATATTACTATATATATATATATATATATATATATAACTATATATTAATTATATAAACTATTTATTAATTACTATTATTACTTATTATTATATATATAATACTATATTCATATATATAAAATAGTATATATATATAATTATATCAGGGGCGCGCTCGTGTACAAATTTCATATTTGTTGTTTCTGATATTTCCACACACAATTACTATATATATATTAATTGATATATATATATATATTAATATATAGTATAATATATATATAAATATATATATATACTTTACTTAAATATAGTAATCTATATCTATGACTATAACTAAACACATATAAACCTATAATATATTGAATTATATATACCTAGATATATATATTATATATATATATATATATAATATATGATATATTAATATATTATATCTATATACTAATATATATATATTAATATCAATATATATATACATATATATATACTATATATAAATATATATTGTAGAATATTTCATGTTAGTAAAGATTTCTAAGCATTTTATTATAATGAAATAAATTGACTGTTATCCTCAATTACTTTTATTTAAAAGAAAATTCTGATATCGGTCGCCAGTCTTAGAACATTTAACATTTAGGTTAGCTGCAAAAAAATTTTTTTTTTCAAAAATGACGTTGCTCCATCTTTGTCCGAGAAAGATTAACGATAAAATCCTTTTCTACTGCGAGCATTGCTAATGCCGAAAGCCTGTCATGCCCCATTGTAATTCTCACAAAAGTCTTAATCCTTTTTAAGTAGAGAAACACGCTCAGTTCCGATGTTGACATTTCCTTAACTTTTAATAATTTTGTACACATCACTGAATGTGTCTTCTAATCTATCTCTCACGAGGTGGTCGAGTAAGCAACAGCTCGGACAATTGAACGGATTGCTTCAGTGCGGCCATAATGAAGTCCGTCTGTAGCACTTTTATGGATAGGAGGGTACAATCTTAACAAGTTCTTCAAATTTGGGCAGGAAAGTTGGAATTATAAGGCAAACGATTCGCAGAAATAATGTAGACAGCAATAGAGACGCTGTAAACTTTAAAGCTCTTCATCTGGACAAAATTATAGTGTCACATATTCTTTTGCGCTCTCTACTTAAGATTTGGGAATATACCTAGTTTCTGCTTCGACTCACCATTAGCTACATTGCGAGCGTCTCTTGAAAATTAAATTTCTCTTATGGAGAGAACTTTCCTCTCAAAGCATATCAATGAGATCTTAATTCTGCGGGTTCAATGTTTCCTCTTTTGAAGTTTGCCATAAAGAAAGTTCTCGCTAGGCATGATTCTTGAAAAAAAAGAATCCAAAAATAAAATGTATTACTTCTCCGAGAACCTTGACATGTCCAGA